>SEYY01005414.1:0-2500 GCA_009176605.1 Armadillidium nasatum
TGTTTGATTAATTGTGTTTAACATAGTGCTCGTTTAATTAGGGTTATTAGACTTAGGTTTGGTCTGTGATCTGTTTGATTAACAATGTAAGTGCTTGATCAATTACCTGTGTTTAACTTAGGTCTCGTTTAATTAAATCTGCTTAACTTAAGTCTCGTTTATTAGGGGTTTAAGCTTAGGTTTGGTTTGATTAATATTAGAATATGAACTAGTTTGATTAACTGTGGTGTTTAGGTTTAGGTTTGTTTAACTTAAGTCTTGTTTGATTAATTGTGTTTAACATAGTGCTCGTTTAATTAGGGCTATTAGACTTAGGTTTGGTTTAATTAATATTAGTCTGTGATCTATTTGATTAACTGTGGTGCGCTTAGGTCTCGTTTAATTAGGGGTATTAAGCTTAGGTTTGGTTTGAATAATATTATTCTATGATCTGGTTTAATTAAGTTTCGTTAGGTTTAGTTCTTGTTTGATTAATGGTATTTTTTTTTTCATTCCTCAAGAAATTTCATCAAATCATTTCTTTTTTTTTATGTTTTGGAAATATAAGGTCATAAAATCAATTAGATATAATATAATAACTCTTCTTACCAGCTCCTGCTGCAAATAATGGATGGGCTGGAGGTAAAAGAGCGCTCGGATCCCCGTTAACAGGCTTAAAGGAATTCCTTTGTTTAATACAACCTAAAAGTTGAACCGGAAAAAATAAAGTTTAATTTAAATATTAATATTAGAATTATTATTAAAATAATAATAATAATAATAATAATAATAATAATAATAATAATAATAATAATAATAATAATAATAATACCGAAAGCAGGAAAAATAGAAAAGAAGACATTTATAATAAATTTATATTATATATATATAGTATATTACATATTTTATTATAATTATAATAAATTCAAATATCAATTCTAACACATTATTGGAAACTGTACTTAAAGGTTCAAAAGAGTTTAATTAAAGACTCCAAAAATTCAATGTATCGAGCATATCTATATAAGATATGACAGGATTCTAAATGAACACTGACAGATATAAGAGTTCCGGTTGGCTTTTTTTGGGAATTTCTCTTTCTCTCTCTCTCTCACTCTATCTGTCTCTTTCTCTCTCTCTCTCTCTCTCTCTCTCTCTCTCTATATATATCTATATATATATATATATATATTATATATATATATATATATATATATATATATATATATATATATATATATATATATATAATATATATCTTTCTTCTCTCTTCTTTCTTTCTTTCTCTCTCTTTTCTCTATCTCTCTCTCACTATCTATCTATCTATCTCTCTATCTCTCTCTCTCTCTCTCTCTCTCTCTCTCTCTCTCTCTCTCTCTCTCTCTCTCTCTCTCTCTCTCTCTCTCTCTCTCTCTCTCTCTCTCTCTCTCGTGATTAAATATATTGATTGACATATGAAGACATTCTGATAATGGCAACGAAACGTGACGATAATATCACTTACCCGTGAAAAGCCTTACTCTTTCTCCTTGTCCTCCTCGTTCTCGTCCTCCGCTCAATGACGTCAAATGTGTCGTTAAAAGGGGAACGTTGACGAAGATGTCGTCATCGGTTTTCATGACGTAAGACGCTCTGGAACAGTGAAGAGAAGCCCACTTTATACCCATTACTGTCTTCAGTGTAAGATTCATATAAGACTCTACGAAATCCTCTTGAATTAGGTCACCATATGTGCGATATTCTTCCACAATCTAATATATATATATATATATATATATATATATATATATATATATATATATATATATATATATATATATATATATATATATATATATATATATATATATATATATATATATATATATATATATATATATATATATATATATATATATATATATATATATATATATGTCTCTGGCCGTTAAAATGAATTACAAATATCTGTTACATTTTATGTCTAATAATGAGGACATGCAATTAGCAATCGCGGTTTCTATTAAAAATTTATAAGGAGTTCAATCAATAGATTACGTAGTTTACCAAAGGGTCAAGAAGTCACACATCACCTATTTTAATTCAGGTTTGGTTACCAAAGGTGTGAGTTTGACTTGAAATTTAAAAAGGAAAAAAAAAAAAAGCTAATTTAGAACCTTGAAATTTAAAAAAAAAAAAAAAAAAAAAAAAAAAATTTGGAATTTTGAAAATTGAAAAAAAAAAAAAAACTAAATTTTTTTTTTTTTTTTTTTAAATTTAAAAAATTTAAAAATTGAATTAAAAGAAAAAAAGAAAAAAAAATAAAATCCTAAGGGAAAATATTTAAATTCAATTTCCTATTTACACCTTTCAAAAGACATTACCATTCTCTGTGTACTCAAATTATTAGGATTGGCTAAAAGGAATATGAGCCTCGTTGAATAAGTGGAAAGATAATCTGGATGACCCCACGTAGATCTGATCGCTTGTCTTTCATTAAAATGATCAGCAGAGGAAGTGACCAAAATCAGCAAGTGAATCT
>SEYY01005414.1:10000-12500 GCA_009176605.1 Armadillidium nasatum
ATATATATATATATATATATATATATATATATATATAATATATATATATATATATATATATATATATATATATATATATATATATATATATATATATATATATATATATATATATATATATATATATATATATATATATTTTATTATTTATTTTTTTTATTATTATTATTATTATATTATTATTATTATTATATTTTTTTATTATTATTATTATTATTATTATTATTATTATTATTATTCATTTATTATTATTATTATTATTATTATTTTTATATTATTATTATTATTATTATTATTATTATTATTATTATTATTATTATATTATTATTATTATTATTATTATTATTATTATTATTATTATTATTATTATTATTATTATTATTATTATTATTATTATTATTATTATTATTATTATTATTATTATTATTATTATTATTATTATTATTATTATATTATTATTATTATTATTATTATTATTATTATTATTATTATTATTATTATTATTATTATTATTATTATTATTATTATTATTATTATTATTATTATTATTATTATTATTATTATTATTATTACGTATATAAAGTATATCCAAAAAAAATACTTACAGGTATCATAAGTTTCTTTCAATGTATATGAAGAAATATTATCTATATTTTTCATTAAGGTCAGGCCAAAGGTCAAATTTTTAATTTTGTGAGAATTTTTTTTTTTTTTTTTTCAAAGCAACGAAAAGAAATAAATTTTTTTTTTAGTTTTTGAAAGTTAGTTTTTTTTTTTAAGTTTATAATTTTCAGATAAGTTTTGATGATAAAATAATAATAATAATAATAATAATAATAATAATTAATAATAATAATAATAATAATAATAATAATAATAAATAATAATAAATATAATAAAAAAATAATAATAAAAATAATAAAAAAAAAAAAAAAAATAAAAAAAAAAATAATAATAATAATAATAATAATAATAATTAATAATAATAATAATAATAATAATAATAATAATAATAATAATAATTAATAATAATAATAATAATAATAATAATAATAATAATAATAATAATAATAATAATAATAATAATAATAATAATAATAATATATAAGATGTTTTTTTTAATGAAATATATTTTTTTTTAACCTTTTATAAGGTTGGTGTACTTAAAAATCCATGGGTGAGTTAGATCCATTGTATTTAAATACATTGAAATTTGCCCTATATCATTCCATAGAAGAGTTCCTAGATTAAAAGGAAGAAGAGGGATATATGCTCTCTACTATTAACAAAGTTATAGTGCCAACTCATACGCAATTCGTGGGAGAAATGAGAACCATTTGTTAACCTGAAAGTGCTTCGTACCAGACAACCTTGGTGCCTCTCCAATTTAACACTGCCACAAGCACCATCATGCATGCATACGCACGCACAAGCATATAGGAGCAAATTGCGTGTGAAAATCTTCTGAAAAGGACGGGACGGAATCTCATTTCTCTTGAGCTCCTCAAAGAGGAGTTTTTACTCATGATATAAGAAAGACAGAAGGCATAAGAATATTTTATCATTGTCGTGCGCTGTTGATAATATGAAGGAAATTTTGCATTCTGACATTAATTTGGTACAACAGGTCTCCTCGACGGTTGGAGGTGTACTACTTTATAAATAAAAGAGATATGACGATGCACAAGCAGAAATTTACAACATATCTTGCAGAGATTTTAATTCGTTTTACATTGGAGAAATCTCTGATTTTATTAGAAGAAACACGCAACACAATTTAGCATTAAACAAAGGAAAAACGATTGTTCCTCTTTGTACCACCATCGTCTGATTCATAAATATAGAATATATTTGGATAAATCAGAATTTATTTTATTAGAGAAAATGATTAAAAATAAAAGATTTTTAAAATCAGATTTTATTAAAATTGTAAATAATTTTAATATTCATGAAAATTAAAAAATGATAATTGTATTAACAATATAATTTCAAGAAATACCGTTTTGGTTTTATACGTAGTTTGAATGCCTGAATTAGTCAATTTCTTTGACTTTTTTTTTTACCTTATCCACATTTTATTTCTCGCCTGACAGATGGAGATACGGGTGTGACCTCCGAAAGTTATGGCAGTTTTAATAAAGTTTTGCTTTTATAGTGTTTTTATTCTTAGGGGGATTTGTGCAGTATATATATATATATATATATATATATATATATATATATATATATATATTATATATATATATATATATATATATATAGTATATATTATATATATATATATAGTATGTATATATATATATATATATATATATATATATATATAAAGATATATATATATATATATATATATATTATATAATATAACTATATATATATACTATATATATATATAGCTAGGTCTTATCCACCCTCTTAAGAAATTTTCATTGAGCTGACATTTTATAACAAGTATTAATTAAGAACAAGAAGCAATTTTGAAGATTAATAAATAAAAAAA
>SEYY01005414.1:45000-53607 GCA_009176605.1 Armadillidium nasatum
TATATATATATATATATTATATATATATATATATATATATATATATTATATATATATATATATATATATATATATATATTATTATATATATATATATGATTTGAGCTTTTAATGATATTTGGCTCTTGAACATTTAAATATTTATAATACGCAAGCAATCAGTTGAGCGAACATGCATTAGACTCCCAAATAAATGTTAAAAAGTTATATACACATAACAGGGCAAAGACCTTATTACACAAAAGCAAGCGACACAAACCTTCAAACATTTAAAGTCAGTTATAATGCACGTAGGAGTGAGATATGGTTACACACAAACCAACTTTAGAATGACAAACTTAGCCAAACACAATCTATTGTCAATTGAAAGACGCCCTATAGTAAAAAGGCAGTTACAAGAAATCTTTTTTAGCACCACAAATATTCATTTATTCCGCTAATATTTTCCTTTGTGTCTGCGAAGCTATTGTTGTGTAATGAAGAATATAAATGGCTTCGTTCAAGAACATAGACGAAGGGATTGGTTTATATGCCGAAGGCGGCGACGAGCTTTATTAAGTTTGTCTAGGAATCTTGTTTGTGTTTAAACAGTTATAATTAAAATTTAATACTCGTATAATAAGGGTATACAAATAACTCCTCTCTCTCTCTCTCTCTCTCTCTCTCTCTCTCTCTCTCATCTCTCTCTCTCTCTATCTATATATATATATATATATATATATATATATATATATATATATATATATATATATATATATATATATATATATATATATATATATATATATATATATATATGTCTTCTTCGAAAACACAAATCAAACCTTCATCTTTCTTAATATTCTCGTGGGTTATCTATTTCTCGTGATACTTTCTTGGAAAGATCACATTACTTCTCTTTCTAAACACGCTTCTAAGAGGTTGGGTGTTCTGAGGCGCCTCCAGAATTATTTCACGCCACCCCAGTTGCTTGCTCTATATAGGGGTGTTGTCCGTCCCTGTATGGAGTGCACATGGGTGGTTCCACTCATACAGTTCTCCTTGAGAAGGTGGAGTCTAGGGCTTTTCGTCTCATCAACTCTCCTGCTCTTACTAACTCTCTCCAATCTCTTTCTACCCGTCGAATTGTTGAGTCACTCACTCTTTAGTATCACTATTGCAATGGACACTGCTCTTCTGAACTCTCTCGTTGCTTATCTCCTCCATTGAGAAGAGCTCGTGCGACGCGCCTTTCTACACAGTCTCATCCTTTCTCTGTCCAACTCTCCGACCCCAGACTTAACCACTATGCTCAATCTTACAAATACTCTACTGGTAAAATCTGGAATACACTCCCTTTATCTGTTTTCCCAACTTTCTTTGACTTGCATACTTTCAAACGCCGTGTATCTGGACATGTCGGCCACCATTGACCAGGATAGATTTTCCCCAACTCCTGTGGTATTCGGTGGGCCTCCGGCCTTTGCCCACCGGAGGAGATATAATAATATATATATATATATATATATATATATATATATATATATATATATATATATATATATATATATATATATATATATATATATATATATATATATATATCGGACCTTGTGTAGAAGATGCTCCCATTCCATTTTTAGCAATGTCTTAGAGTACCTAACCTAACACCTAACCTAACCTAATTTAACTTTACCTAACTAAACCTATCCTAACCTAACCTAACATAACAAAAAACTTTCCATAATAAAGAATAGGACTTTGCCCGTGAGCGGTAGTGATTCTGATTTCTTTGTTAATTCCTAAAAACATATTTAATAGATAATTATCATCGTCATTAGGCTCTTTTTTTATCACAAAATATGAGCCAGTTGAACTATCCCCAAAATTGTAGCATATTTTGTATAATGCTTAATTTTGATTACTCTTTTAATATTTCTTCAATAATCCAAGTTTTCGCTGCTTCTCTGTGCTTATCATATAAAACTTACACATTTCTTAGTAGATCAACTGTTGTCGAAAGAATATAAGTTCTATTTTTAAGAATAATCTAACCTTTTAGAGAAAAAGAATCTTATGATAAATATTTAAAGAATTTTTTCTTTAGTAGTTTGTACTCCCCTATCTTTTCCTTCCAATGTGTTTTAACGTCCTTGCTTTCCTTCCTAATAAAAATTTCTGAATTCTCGGCAAAAATAATGCTCCTGCTGAATAGTCTAAGCTCTTTCTCCTTTTCTATTCTCTTAATTCCATCACGGAAAACCATGGTATTCTTTTGTCAATTTCTCCTCTTAGACATTCCATGTGATTACGTATGATCGGATACATGGGAAACTAACATTTAATCACTTTGTTGTAATAGGGATGTGCTTCTAAGCTGGCACCTGTCCTTGTTCAATTCTACTCCTTATGACTTAACATAAATCTCTTTCATCACTTTAGTTGAGGGAGAGCATTTAGTCAATTCTGAACAGGGTAGCCTCTCTGATCTATCTTACTATATGTACAGTCGTCAGCAGAAGTTCGTTCCTATTAGGCTTTAAATATTTATATAAATGTATTTCATGTTTATTTTGAATAAAGAAAATAAAAACATTCAGCTGGGCTTAATTGAACTGTGACCGGCTGAACCTGAAATGATCTCAATTTTATATAAATATTTATTTCCAGCTTAATAGGAACGAACTTCTGTTGACGACTGTACATTGTTCTAATTTGTATTTTGTTTCAAATCTTTTAATCTATACTTAACTCTAATTCTCTGGATTCTCTGGATCACTTGAAGCTTCATTACTTTCTCTTGCATCATCAGTACGACATTCGAAACTCGAAGCTAACTGGCAAATTACTTCTTATCTTACCGATTCGTGATCCACTGATCTTAGAATTCATGGCGAATCTGTGTGGTAAGACTTGACATACGCGTGGCTTTTGATCTGGTGGAAGTATTCGTCTTCATTTGTTTTTTCTTTTGCATGACTTCTCACACTTTAAAGAGGTTGTCCTTTTATTTTTCTATACTCTCTCCTTTCAGTACGTAATTTGCCTGTGAGCAATGGCAAAATAATTAAAAAGTACCCTTTAATAGTGACAGCATAAGGTATATAGTGACAGAGTTAGTTCAATAACTCAAAAAAAATTGGAGAATAGGAGGTTTAATAATGAGAAAAATCATAAACTCCAATAATATAATTCAAGGCAAATTAAAGATTTAAAGCCATTACAAATATGAAATGGATTCTACATACAAGAATAAGCCTCATTTATAACGAACAAGCAACTGGATAAGTGAGAGGATATCTAAAAACGCCTCAGAACGCCTACCCTTTTAGAAGTTTGTTCGCCTAACGGGATAATGTGATCTTTCCGAGAAAAGAAAATATGAAAGATACTATAGTATTTTTGATATTTTCTTTTAAGAATATAGAAGAATTATGCGTTTTCGAAGATATTGTAGTTACATATATTATTACATTATGTACGTATAGATGAAAGAAATGAGTTTTTGAGTCATTGAAAACAACCATTGTATAGGTAATATCAAAAGGTAGCTGTTATTAAAACAATATCCTCTCTCTCTCTCTCTCTCTCTCTCTCTCTCTCTCTCTCTCTCTCTCTCTCTCTATCTATCTATCTATCTATCTATCTATCTATCTATCTATCTATCTATCTATTATCTATCTATCTATATATATATATATATATATATATATATATATATATATATATATATATATATATATATATATATATATATATATATATATATATATATATATATATATATATATATATATAATAATATATACTCCTCTGGTGGGCAAAGACAGGAGGCATACTAATTTTCCAGCAGAGTTGTGGAAATATCGGAACCTGATTGTTAAAGGCCTACATGCAGATACACGACGTTTGAAATGTGTAAGTCAAAGGAGGTTGGGAAATAAATAAAGGGATAGTGTTCCAGACTTTACCAGTAGAGTATATGAAGATTAAGCATAGCGCTAAGTCCATGGGACAGAGAGTTGGACAGAGAAAGGATAAGACTGTGTAGAGCACTTCTCAATGGATGAGATATGCGACGGGAGAGTTTCGAAGAGCAATATCCGTTGTAATGGCGATATTATAGAGAGAGTTATGCAACAATTCGACGGACAGAAAGAGACTGGAGAAAATAGTGAGAGAAGGAGAGTTTGCCGGATTTAAAGCCCTAAGACTCCAACTTTTCAAGGAGAGCTGAATGAGTGGAATCACATTAGACGTATGAGGTGTACTCGATGCAGTGGCGAACAACTCCCTTGCAAAGAGCAAGCAAGTAGGGTGACGTGAAGAAATTACGAAGGCACCTCAGATCACCTCTCTTTGAGGCTTCTTTAGAAAAAAAAGTAATGTGATCCTTCCAAGAAAGATCACGAAAAAAAAAAAAAAAAACAAAAAAACACACACACACACACAGAATATTAAGGACAGATGAAGGTTTGAGTAGTGTGCTTTTGAAGAAGATGTCATAGTTGTGTGAAAGGTTGAGTCGAGTAGAGAGATGAAGGAACTGAGTTTTTGAGACATTGAAAACGACCATATTTTCTCTGTCCCAATTTAAACGAAAAAGTTCAGAGGCTAGTCACTCCAAGGCTATCATTCTAGCGTCAATTAACAGACTGTTGGGAAGTGTCTTTCAAATTAAAAAAAAAAATCACCTTTCCACTCCAACCATAGGAGTGGATAGGTGATGAAATAATAGAGGGAAGACATTAATGGAAAGTAGAAAAAGTGTTGATGATAGGACAGAACTCTGAGGAGCCCTATTAATAGATTTAAAGAAATTATAAAGGTTTCAGTTTACAATAGCTCCTATAGAACGACCGGAAAGAAAAAAAAAACAGAGAGATGGATAGATTCCGAAAGGAGAGGAAAATTAGACCTTAAAGCTCTGTTTCAGAATCGATCGAAAGGGTTCGAAAGCAAAAGATCCACCGAAATGCCCAAGACTGGAGAACCAATTAAGAAGATTCAGAGAGAAACGGTAATAATATATATATTATATATATATATATATATATATATATATATATATATATATATATATATATATATATATATATATATATATATATATATATATATATATATATATATATATATATATATATATATATATATATTTATATATATATATATATATTATATATATATATTATATATATATATATATATAATTCATCGTTATGTTCAATTGTCTTTTAAATTTCTTCATAAGCTAAAATCCCCAAGATTATTTTCAAAATAAATTTAACTGATCACATGAAAGAATAAAATTTCTCATTGTGTAGATTATATATATATTCATATTTCAGAAAACAATGACAACCACCGATATATATATATATATATATATATATATATATATATATATATATATATATATATATATATATATATATATATATATATATATATATATATATATATATATATATATATATATATATATAGTAGTAGTAGTATAAAAAATCCCGAACGGCCTTCTCAGGGACCTTCCTGACATTTTCTTTGTCGGTTCACGGACCCGCGCGCGCGGACCCTCGGACCCCCAGACCCCCAGATTTGAGCCAACTTCAGCCGGACTGAACCGCAAAGAAATGGTCAGGAAAAAAAGTGAGGTGAACGCAGCGATTTTGCAAACTCAGGCAACTTCCTGATACCATTTTTGGGGGTTCACGGGGCCACGCGGGGGCCCCTTCCCCAGACCTGAGGCCAATTTCAATGGGCTGAACCCCCCAAAATGGTGTCAGGAAAGAGCGTGAGGTCAATTTGAGTGGAGTGATTTGCATTGCAAATCAAAATCCCGTTCGGGATTTTTTTTGAGTCGGTTATCCGGTTTAAAAACCGAATCGTCCACTGAAAGTCCATATATATATATATTATATATATATATATATATATATATATATATATATATATATATATTATATATATATATATATATATATATATATATATATATATATATATATATATATATATATATATATATATATATATATATATATATATATATATATATATATATATATATATATATATATATATATATATATATATATATATATATATATATATATATATATATATATATATATAGTATATATATATATATATATATATATATATATCAGAGTGTATCGCAAGATGTGGGACCCACTTATACAGTGAACAGGTGATATCTACGCAGTGAATAAAATCCATATAAACGTATGTCCTACAAGCCATAGTTTGACAGATACAGGATGTTATAGTTAATGTTAACTTGTTGATAGAATTTATTTATTATGTATTAAGTTGAATTTAGGATCATGCAAAAGCTTCAATAGCATATTATAAGACAGTAGAGTAATAAAAGAAGGGAAATAAATGAATATGCAAAGTAATTTGCATGTTAACTTTAACAACCTCTATCTCACAAATTATCGACCGTAGGGCAAATGCTTGTATAAATGTTTTCCATTGTGTAGATATCCCCTGTTCATTGTCCGAGTGGTTTCCGCAAGTTATGATACACCCTGTATATATATGTATATATATATATATATATATATATATATATATATATATATATATATATATATATATATATATATATATATATATATATATATATATATATATATATATATATGTGTGTGTGTGTGTGTGTGTGTGTGTGTGTGGAAAAATACTAAGGAACTAGAAGATTTCAAAACTTTTTGATTGAAATTGGTTTTGTTAAGGATCTTAAAAATTTTGAAGATTATTTAATTATCCGTAGAATGCAATTGTAATGCGGATTGAGGATTTTTAATTGGTCAGGCAAAATAATTTGCATATTATTTACAAATTTATTTAAAAATAATATAAACTTATCTATGTTCTTTAGTAAACAATAATATAAGACAATGCAAGATGGTTTACATTATGGGGAAATATATTCATTTCTTGAATATATTTATTAAAATGTTACACCTTTTAATACTCTCTAAGTTACAAGGTTTAATGGCGCATGAAATTTTAAATACGAAAAATTGATGCCAAAAACTCTAGGTCTTTAAATTCATAAATACTCTGCAATAGCTTAATACTAATATCACAATATAATCAATACCCTATTCATTTACACATAATTGTAATAAATAATATACACAATTGAAAATCCTTATTCGGTTCAAATTCAAGATCGGACCTTTTTTGGACCGTAAAAATTTATAAGCTTGCTACCGATATACAGAGTATTTCCAATTTATTTCATGATTCAATTTTAAATTATAATTTAAAATAAATTAGAGATGAAAAATTAACACTTTTTCATTTTATTTTCAAGCTTTCAAAAAAAAAATATTTCAGATAGACAAAAATTTGAATCATTTATCAGCCGCTTGAATTTCTTATTATTTTCAATTCCAGACAAGTTTACTTGACAAATTCGAATGGGAGTTGCCTTATTTGCCTTGCCGACTTTTGAAATATAGAGCAAAAGACTTCGGAATGTGTGAGAGAAGACGCTTTGAAAGAGGGAAGACTATTTACTTATCTTTTATTGGAGACTCGAGGATAAGATACCACTTGGAAACTTTGCTTGATATTTTACGCCCTTTCAACCTTAGCATTCAAACATTTGAGGTGTGTAAATATATATATATATATATATATATATATATATATATTATATATATATATATATATATATATATATATATATATATATAATATATATATATATATTATCTCTTTATCAGATTCTCTTGTTCCTTCTCGTTTTCTTTTTATATTTCTCTTCTAAAATCTTTCTATTTCTTCTTTTTTTTTAAGCACGTCTCAATCAGAATGACACCAAAATCAATGATTTATTATTATTATTATTATTATTATTATTATTATTATTATATTATTATTATTATTATATATATTATATTATTATTATTATATTATTATTCAGCTTACTTGCTTTTATGATTTTTTATTTCTCTATAGGGAGACAAAAATATCAGTGACGATTTTCTGGGCTTAAAAGGTAATTCTCAATGGGCCAAATACAAAAACAAAGTCAACGTAACAAGTTCCGACCTTCCTGGACTATTTCTCGAATTTATTTGGGCTCCAAACTTGCACAGAGGAAGCAAAACTCCTATGAAAGGAGGCATAGATCCTGTAAACGAAAACGAAGCTTCTGTGAAAGGAAGCAAAATTCGTGTAAAAAGAAGCAAAATCCTTTGTGAAAGGAAACAAAACTCCAGCGAGAGAAAGCAAAGTTTCTGTGAAAGGAAGCAAACCTCCTGTGAAAGGAAGCAAAGTATCTGTAAAAGGAAGCATAACCATTGTGAAAGGAAGCAAAATTCCTATGAAAGGAAGCAAAACTCCTGTGAAAGGAAGCAAAATTCCTGTGAAAGGAAGCAAAATTCCTATGAAAGGAAGCAAAATTCCTGTGAATGGAAGCAAAATTCCTGTGAAAGGAAGCAAAACTCCTGTGAAAGGAAGCAAAATTACTATGAAAGGAAGCAAATTTCATGTGAAAGGAAAGTCGTCTTTTAAATCTAAAGCTCTGAAGTCCCTGAAAGATGATAATACAACCCTGTACAGGTATGCACAACTTGACCCGAA
>SEYY01005416.1:0-2500 GCA_009176605.1 Armadillidium nasatum
AACCGTGGATTTTGAGGAGAAAATATTTAATACTATATATATAGGAGAAGAAATGAACCTTGCGATATTATCAACGATTACAAGCCCCACCTGATCAGAATCTCCTATCCATATATATATATATATATATATATATATATATATATATATATATATATATATATATATATATATATATATATATATATATATATATATATATATATATATATATATATATATATATATATATATATATATATATTAATATTATAATATATATATATATATATATATATATATATATATATATATATATATATATTATATATATATATATATTATTATTATATATTATTATTATTATTATTATTATTATTATTATTATTATTATTATTATTATTATTATTACAGGAATAGCTATCGTAGAAACGACGCATTAGCCTCCACTCAGAAATTATTAAAAACTTGTTATATTATATATATATATATATATATATTATATAATATATATATATATATATTATATATATATATATATATATAATATATATATAGGGATATATATATCGTATATATATATATATATATATATATATATATATATATATATATATATATATATATATATATATATATAGAGTTCGTGAATGAATCCTTAAATACGTGGTGTATCCGACAAGAGCAAAAATATTAGAGTGAGAGCTGTGCTGGTATTAAGAGGTGGATCCAATTTCAAAAAGTTTTTCATTTTTTGACCGATTACCCTGAAATTTTCATTCAGGGTATATGCATTTTTTTCTCTATATAAAAAAGTCAATTTCAGATGTTTTTTTGTGTCTATAACGTTATTTGGACCTTTTCTCAAAACAAAAATTTTTTGGGGACCTTTTTCCTAAAAAAAAAAAAAAAGGGAATAGTGGGGCCAAACCACTGGTCGAAATGAGCCTGAAAAATTTAATTGAATATTCTCAGAAACGATAGCAACAGATTTTTTATATCAGCTTTAGAAAAAAAGATATTAGCACTTGAATTTTTATTTTTATCTTATTTTTTTTTTATTTTTTATTTTTAAATTCTGTCTATGTTGGAATCCTTATAATCAAATATGTATTTTGAAAAGTTTCATTAGAAAATAAATTAATCAACGAATCGGTATTGAAATCGGAAATAGAGTCTCATTATTTTAAAATTAAGTCATTCACTGCCCTCTTAATTAATTGATTCACTGCCCTCTTAATTAATTGATTCACTGCCCTCTTAACACTCACTTCAAAGAACGAGAAAAATTTTTTAATGAATATCAATTATGAAAATTTAATAAGGTCTCAATCTATTTTTTTAAGATTAAAACAAATGATCTTAATACAATATTTTTATTATTATTATAATTATTATTTTATTTTTTTATTATTTTTTTTATTACTATCATTATTAATATTAGTAACATAGTGGGAACTCTTCTGAGCTTGTGGAATTTTTTCTTTCAAGCAATTGAAGATTTAATTAAGAAGGGAGAAAATTTTCAGTCATTTACCAAAATCTGGAAAGAAAATAAGTACGCTGAAATAATGTTTATTAAAAACAAAGAAATAGTAATTTATTATTTTCTTATCTGGAAGAGTGTATATTTATTATTATTATTATTATTATTATTATTATTATTATTATTATTATTATTATACCCATTTAAATCTATTAATGTTTCTCTGGGATATCTGCTATCCATATCTCTTTTACTATTTTCATTAATGACCTTTTATATATTATTTCATCACTTATCCACTCCTATGCTAATGACTCCACCCTCCATTACTTCTTTCATTTTTAAAGACGCTCCACCCAACAGCAATTAAAAATTGATGCTGGGAGGGTGCCCTTGGAGGAACTAACTTCTGATCTTTCTCGAATTACTAATGGAGTAGAAAAAATACGGTTGGTTTAATGCCTCAAAGACTCAGTTCTTTCATCCTTCTATTTAGAGGTAAACGTCTGAGAGAAAAGTTCAGCATTTGTATAAGGCAAAACGGCAGTTGTGTCGTTAGAATTTCTAGATGAGGGAAAGATGAAAAAGCCAAGTTAGGGTTGATATTTTTTGAAAAATTCTAGAAAGGGCGTGAGGAAATGGAACCTGAAAGTTTATTACACTTGAACAGATAAATGAGATTTTGGTGTTACGGAAAATAGACTTTGCACTGTTCAGGGATTTAGTACAAGTTGCATGAGTTTCTGGAGTTTGAAGACGAAGGTAATTCCTGAAGGCAGCATCCCTGCGGCAAATAGCACGAGAACAAGTAGAGTTAAATCAAGGTTTATTAGGCTTAGTAAAAGGGAAAGAATATGGAATGTACTCCTCCATGCCACAGAGAATCACCTCGGTTATGTGCTCTGCACATTCCGAGGGACCCCTCCCATGGAAACATTAATTATTCCATGAGAAATCAGAAAAGTACAACCACAAGTCAAGTCAGCAATTCAGTACAACCGCAAGCAGCACCAAAGTGACAGAAATGTTCCTTCC
>SEYY01005416.1:12500-15000 GCA_009176605.1 Armadillidium nasatum
TTATTTTCAAAATAAAACTTTCAGATAACATACTTTTGGTTTAAATGGAAAATTCAATATTAGTATCAAGAATATAAAATTTAAAAACACGAGTTTGGATTAAGCGACAGGGTTGGATCATGAAGAATATTTCTTCGCATGGTTCTAAAAGCTGGGAACTTCTTAACCAGTTTTTTTCTCTTCCCACGCATGATTGCAGGAATTTTCCTTTCAGCAGTTGACACCACTATGCATCATGCGTGATATGGTGTAGCGTATAGTGTATATATATATATATATATATATATATATATATATATATATATATATATATATATATATATATATATATATATATATATATATATATATATATATATATATATATATATTTATATATTTTATGGCAATTTTATAAATAAAAATAAATAATATATATCATTTAATTAAATAAAAAAATAAATATCTAGCGCTATTTGGAAAGAGTTGCAGAAGGTTGCGCGAACCGGAAGTATTTTTCGTCTTTGCTTCCTTCTCGCTCCTGTCATTCAAGCCAAGCTACAAGTCGTCTCTTCTCACCACAATTATCTTAACGGAAAAATCAAGCCTCATTAATTCTTAAAAGTGTTTTAATCAATATAATTAATTACTTTCTATAGGTGTCTCTCGATATATACAATTAAACTAATAATTGTATCCTGTGTTTATCCATAACCATCAAAAGGACCTACCAACAATTGAAAACCTATATATATATATATATATATATATATATATATATATATATATATATATATATATATATATATATATATATATATATATATATATATATATATATATATATATATATATATATATATATATATATATATATATATATATAACCCAAAAACTTACAACGCTCTTTTCTTTTTGATTTCAACAATTTGAAGTGGATGTTGTGAATGATGTAAAATTTCCTTTACTCTTTTATGAATTGAAACTTTTTTTAAAATGAAATAAAGTTAAGGAAACTTTTATATAAGAGAGATTTAAGAGATACTAACATGCACATAATTCCCTATTATTATTATTTATTATTATTATTATTATTATTATTATTATTATTATTATTATTATTATTATTATTATTATTATTATTATTTTTTGAAATTGGTAAAGTGATGAGGAAGATGAGACGTGATCAAAAATATAAATATAGCAATTTTTTTTTCCTTTATTCTTATATGAAAATTATCGGAAAAGAAAACAATGACGATTTACTTCAAAATTATATAAATGCACAAATAATTTTTCTTTCTAATCATTTTTCTTTAAAAACATTTATTTTAATCATAGTCATTGTTCATTAATATATAAATATTAAATTATATAATATATATATATATATATATATATATATATATATATATATATATATATATATATATATATATATATATATATATATATATATATATATATATATATATATATATATATATATATATATATATATATTATATATATATATATATATATATATATATATATATATATATATATATATATATATATATATATATATATATATATATATATATATATATATGATATATATTAAATAATAAAATTAAGCGAAGAAAGTAATAGGTTATTATTATAAAAGTTATGGAATGTTGTTTGTAAAGACGGGATTCAGAGAGAGAAGTCACACAAAATTTCAATATTATTATTATTATTATTATTATTATTATTATTATTATTATTATTATTATTATTAACGAGACCTCTATAAATATAAAGATGTTTTTGCTTTCTCTAAAATTATCATAATGTTTTGTTTTTAAAAAGTAAAACTTAATTTTTATTCAATTATTAAATTAAATTAACCATGAAAAAAGAATCAATTGTCTAATTAAAATTAAAAGACGCCTTTTTAAGTTAATAGAGCGAAAAATTAACAATAGAACTACTTGCAAAGAAACCTTTATTTCAAATATATATATATATATATATATATATATATATATATATATATATATATATATATATAATATATATATATATATATATATTATATATATATAATTATAATTTTCAACAAAATTAGTGATAAATAATAATAAAAATAATGATAATTACAAAAGTAATCATAATAATAGCAATAATGATATACAATAATAATAATAATAATAATAATAATAATAATAATAATAATAATAATAATAATAATAATAATAATTTAATGAAATCAAAAGCAAAAATAAGAAAAATAAAAAAAATTTTTATTCAGGTGAAAAGAAAAAATTTGGAATAGTGTACAAAATACGAATAGAAATTTATATTTGTAACAAATAAAGGTAAATATCTTTTTATTCACTAAATGTGCAACAAAACTTATCAAATCTATTTAGTTTATATATAGATACATACCAATAAAAAATCAAATTTAATGACAATAACAATAGTAAATAGGATAGTATTAATAGTGTTAATTATAATACTTGTAATAATACTAATAAAAATTATAAGAAAA
>SEYY01005417.1:10000-22500 GCA_009176605.1 Armadillidium nasatum
GCAAGGATGAGATTCCTAAAATTTGGGGATATGGGGAGGAAAGAAGGCAGAAAAGTCATAAATCAGTGGAAAAACCAAGTAATGGCTAAACATTCCAGAGAACTATTGGAAGAACCATACATAGGTATGGAAAAATCAATGGAAGGGATTGATAAAAGCTCCCTTAAAGCAGATATAGAAAGGCTAATAATGGCTGCTCAAAACAGGAGACTCAGAACGAAATGGCATAGAAAACATATTGAAAGGCAAAACATCAATGATAGTTGTAGAGTGTTTGAGCAGAACACAGAATCTGTTCATCACATCCTATCTGGATGCCAAACTCTGTTAAACCGGCATTTGTACACAGAGAGATATAATACCATCTGCAAATTAATTCATTTCAAACTATGCCAAAAATACCATATAAGAACTGAGGCGTCAAACTACTAGAAACACAACCCACCAGAAATAAAAGAAAATGAAGAGGTACACTTATCATTCGATTGTGTAATATTAACCGACATAACAGTCACCCATAATAGACCTGACATTGTTGTTAGAGATAAGAGGGAGCAGAAGTGCTACAAAGTGGAGGTTGGAGTTACGTATGAAAGTAATTTGGTGGTTCATGAACGCGAGAAGGAGCTAAAATATCATAGACTGAGACATGAAATTAGGAGAATATGGGAGGTCAATGATGTAATAGTGATCCCGATAATAGTGAAAACGTTGGGAGTAGTAAAAAAAATCTTACTGTAATAATCTCCCAGTGTC
Source organism: Armadillidium nasatum (assembly GCA_009176605.1). Lineage (NCBI taxonomy): Eukaryota > Metazoa > Arthropoda > Malacostraca > Isopoda > Armadillidiidae > Armadillidium > Armadillidium nasatum. The sequence continues at coordinate 10,757 of SEYY01005417.1, forward strand.
AGTTAAAATCATAGAAATTGAGCTTAATGGTGATTAGGAAAAGAATATCAATATTGAGGCATGTTTTGGGATGCTAATGAAGAATAGGACGGTCTTATAGTTAAGGTTTGACTACTGTTGTTCCTAATAATAACCCCTTAAGAGGGAGAAAGGATAAAAATAATATATATATATATATATTATATATATTATATATATATATATATATATATATATATATATATATATATATATATATATATATATATATATCAGTGATGGGAGAATCCGAATTCGGATTAGGATTCGGATTCGGATTCGTATTCGTATTCCGGAATTCATGCACACAGGATTCGGATTCGAATTCAAAGATGCCGGATTCGGATTCTAAGCCTCTAATCCGCATTTGGATTAGAATCCGAGTCCGTTTATTTCTACAGGACTGAAAAATACAATTTCAGAAACCTTCATAAAAAATTCTGTAATTACCTTAACTGTTAATAAGATTTATATGTATACTCGTATTATTGTTTCACTTTCTATTGTATGTGCGTTAGAATTAATAGTTAATAGCATATAGTTCAAAAAAAAGTTTGCACCGTATATAATATATAAATTTATAATTAATTAAATTTTGATTACTTGAAATACTTATATATATATATATATATATATATATATATATATATATATATATATATATATATATATATATATATATATATATATATATATATATATATATATATATATATATATATATATATATATATATATATATATATATATATATATATATATATATATATATATATATATATATATATATATATATATATATATATATATATATATATATATATATATATATATATATATATATATATATATATATATATATATATATATATGGTAACTGTTTCTATATTTAAGATCCATATATGGTTTTGCTCAAAATTCCTTTTCAATGATTGGCTGAAAACAAACCTAAAAATTTTCCTATAAGCAAATTTTTTTTTTTAAAGCAGATCAGAAATGTGAGTGTTCTTTATACCTTCAAAGCTTTCTCATCGAATATTTCATTTAAAATATAGCTTGGCTAAACTTTCCAGTAACTCATATAACAAGTCAATATAGGTATTTTCGCTCAACTTGCCCTACTTCTGAGAGGGTCAGTGTATTTTATCTTAAAATAAGGTTTGAAAAAATTAAAAGAATTGCGTTTTTTTTTTTTTTTTTCAACTAAAGTCCAAATTATTTAATAATAAATATGAAACAAACACACACACACACACACACACACACAATAATATCACCAGTATTATCAAGATTATCAATACTATATAACTATCATTGATATCAAAGCATTGATATAATAAATAATAAAATCGAAGACAGTTTTACATACTATAAATTATGACGTACGTTACTATTCAGATTTTCAAATAAAGAAAAATCGCAATAGTGACATCCTCACGGTTTCGATGTTCCTCGGTGAAGGTTCCACGTATACTATATATATATATATATATATATATATATATATATATATATATATATATATATATATATATATATATATATATATATATATATATATATATATATATATATATAAAATTTTGATTCACTGTTATGTAGTTGTTCTTTTGGGGCAGAGATATAAGAAGTTATTTATGTAAATAAAACTCTTTAAGAAGACCCATAATAAAAAATAAAACTATGTAAAACAAACAAAAAATAACAACAAAAAAATAAAAATAAAAATAAAAAATAGTATAAAATAAAAAAAATAAATTATAGCATTCCCGAGGAAAAGAAATAACTCTAGTTAGTAGTCTTGAAATAGTTTTAAACTAGAGATGGCTGAGTTAGAACTGTTTAGATAATATATTATTTCTTTCTCATATTAACTTGAAAATTTGTTTACTGTAGGACTGAAAGAATTAATAGAAAACTTTCTATTAAAACTTTAAGTTTTTACTATTAATTTATTGAAGAAAGAACAATCATTAACGAAACAAGTTGAGAGACAAAATTTTGCAAATGGCGTGTCCTCTATTTGGACGAATTGACTCGTTCAATTTGTCCTGTAGACGTTTTGGGCTATTCCCCCAAAAGAAGGGTGACACAATTTGATAAAGAAAGGTGTTTTTTTTTTATTGACATCACTATATATATATGTATATATATATATATATATATATATATATATATATATATATATATATATATATATATATATATATATATATATATATATATATATATATATATATATATATATATATATATATATATATATATATAAAAGAAGATAATGTAAATAAAAGACAGTTTACAGAATCCTTTTTAATTAAAAATGTAAATAATTTTAATGTTCATAATAATAATGTTTTATTAGATGATTTTACGAATCATATTGTTAAAAATTTTTCAAAATTTTCAAGTTTTCTTAAAGGTCTTAACAATTTTATTTAAACTACCAACAAAATATTTTTATGCCTTTTTGTTTTTAAAAAAATCTTTTAATAATAAACTAGAGCCTGAAAGAGGAAGGGTGGCTATCCCTTCGAAAGCCTTGCTCCAATTTTAATTTTTGTTTTTATTTCCTGTGGGGAAAAAAAAATATATAATATATATATATATATATATATATATATATATATATATATATATATATATATATATATATATATATATATATATATATATATCAAATACCCTTTGGAGATCTGTTTCTAACATTTTTAAAATTGCTTTTTATTGTATTTGAGTGAAGAGACCGAAAATTTAATTTCATTTCTATAAATTTAATTACAAAAGAAGCGTCGAATCTTCGTTCAGTTGTAAACATGTAATAAAAATGAACAATCAGTTTTCTTTCTCGTTTATAGTACGAAAGTTTCGTGCGTATAGTGAAAATGTGCTTGTGCGCGAGACTATATATATATATATATATATATATATATATATATATATATATATATATATATATATATATATATATATATATATATATATATATATATATATATATATATATATGAGAGTGAAAGAGAAAGTGCTATGGCATTGCTACTGGGCTACAGCAAAGGTTCTTTGACTCTTTAGTCACTAGAAGTGAAAAAAAATCGATAAAATAATTTTCAAAATTTGTGACTGGATGTAAAATATTGTATATACTCCAAGAAAAAGAATCGCACATAGAACACAGCTGACGATAGGGCCAGCATATATAACGGAACATCTTATCTCCAAAACAAGCCAACAATTCTTTCAAACATTTCCACTCACAAAAATATTTTACTTTCATTTGGTTTCAAATCACTAATGATAAAGTTTCAAAGTCTTTTCTTATTTGATTGAAGCGATGCTTGCTATCAACCCGGGATTATTTATGATACTGTTTATCTTAGTAATCAACATTATCTTAAACAGTGTTGATTGGTCAAAAGTTCCTTTGCTATCGATCGATTCATAAGGCCTTATATATATATATATATATATATATATATATATATATATATATATATATATATATATATATATATATATATATATATATATATATATATATATATATATATATATATATATATATATATATATATATATATATATATATATATATATATATATATATATATATATATATATATATATATATATATATATATATATATATATATATATATATATATATATATATATATATATATATATATATATATATATATATATATATATATATATATATATATATATATATATATATATATATATATATATATATATATATATATATATATATATATATATATATATATATATATATATATATATATATATATATATATATATATATATATATATATATATATATATATGTTGTTTTCTCAGTCATAAATTTCCAATTACTTTTCCTTTGACAAAAGGCAAAAACCATAACACACGCACAAATTTCGCTGCAAATTATGCAATCTTTCCTACTATAGGTAGGCAAATATAAATTTCATATATAATTTTATTTGCACTTCCACCACATTACACTTGCACTTACATTTACATTCACACACAAGCAAACTTGCACTTACATTTCACCACACACACAAGCACACCCATACGTACATGTACTAAACTTTTGTACTATAAACGATGAAAGAAAATTAATTGCACATTTTTTTACATGTTTACAACTGAACGAAGATTCGACGCTTCTTTTGTAATTAAATTTATAGAAATGAAATTTAATTTTCGGTCTCTTCACTCAAATACAATATAAAGGAATATCATATTAGGAACAGATCTTCAAATTCATATAATGATTATATATATATATATATATATATATATATATATATATATATATATATATATATATATATATATATATATATATATATATATATATATATATATATATATAATATATAATAATAATAATAATAATAAATAAATAATCGTCTTCCCCCAGGAAGGACTTTCGTCCTGTCAGTGGGATCTTTCGAGGAAGATCCTTGGGTTTCACGGGCCCACGGCGGATACCGCTGGCTGGGCCAGGCCTATCGCGGATGCCGGAGATTATTCCCATATATATATATATATATATATATATATATATATATATATATATATATATATATATATATATATATATATATATATATTATATATATTATTGATACTCCGAAGAGTGATTACCTACTGAAGACCGGAGTCTCAGGTGGGAAAATTGTTCCTCCGACCTGAGACCCTAATCTCTAAACATATATATATATATATATATATATATATATATATATATATATATATATATATATATATATATATATATATATATATATATATATATATATATATATATATATATATATATATATATATATATATATATATATATATATATATATATATATATATATATATATATATATATATATATATATATATATATATATATATATATATATATACATAATAGAAATAAGCTCACGCAAGATATATAGAAACGAAGTAGAACTCAATATACTATACGTTACAAAGACTGTTAGAGAAGGAAACGTCGTACTTCTTATTCCTCAAACTCTAAGAGCAACCCAAAGCTATTGACTGTTAATCAATTTAAGTTAGTGAAAAATATTATTCGAAGAAGAAAATGAAAAGCAAGTGGCGACAGTGCTCATGTGACCTACCGTTTAATGCACTGAAAAAATTTTTTATGAAAAGTTTAGAAAGATAGTGGTGTTAAAACAATGAATGAAGAAATTTTGAGTTAATTAAAAGAGCATTATTTCTAATTAAATAAAGTTGGTGTGTGTGTGTGAGAGAGAGAGAGAGAGAGAGAGAGTGAGAGAGAGAGAGAGAGAGAGAGAGAGAGAGAGAGAGAGAGAGAGAGCATTCAAGCAGCAATTTTAAACCCACAATAAATATTAGCTCCACTTTATGCAAAGAATATTATGAAATAAATTTAATACCTAATGAAGAAATACATTGAAAACTAAATGAAAATGAAAGCAGCATATTCACTTCATATTCAGAAAGTGAGGAGTATCAGTAATCTCTACTTCATTCTGATGTTTTTCAGAGAAACAGAATAAATAGATGTTCAAATTAAGACTCATTTTGTGATTTGGAAATATTTCAATTTAAATGTTTCAAAGGTCATCTTCTGATGAAAATGACGAAATGGAAATAAGAGGCGAGATTTACTATATTCTTCATAAAAAAAAGGACTTAAAGAGAAGGGTAAGAAGCAAACAAAGCATAGAAGCAGTATAGTTATAAAAGGAAAAATACCCAAAAAATCGAGAATTACTTTTGCTCCTCCACTTATGGAAAGAAAATCAACAAAAGACAACACAAAAGTTGACAGTATTTGTGGTAGAAAGAGAATAGTCTAAATATCAACAAAGTTTTCTTCATTACCAATAAACAAAAGAAAAAGAAAAAAAAAATACTTGTCTGTTCCTTTTTAAAATACATTTAGTGAAAGTATGTTTAACTGGGCAGGGAACATTTGCGCTTAGAATGAAATTAAATTTCGCAAGAAGTGGCAGATATGCCACTTTTTCTTCATAATTTACAAGAATTTCATTTTAATCACTATATATATATATATATATATATATATATATATTATATATATAATATATATATATATATATATATATATATATATATATATATATAAAATATATATATATATACAGTGGCGGCTCGTGTAAACTTGGCAGAGAGGGGCTGCAAGTTTATGTATATATATATATATATATATATATATATATATATATATATATATATATATATATATATATATATATATATATATATATATATATATATATATATATATATATATATATATATATATATATATATATATATATATATATATATATATATATATATATATATAATATATATAATATATATATATATATATATCGAACAAAAAAACAATAAATCCGGTAATTTTTCTTTCACAGGAAAAAAAACACATCTCCCCTCGATCCGGTACCATAAAAAACTGGTTTTTTAGTCTGTTTATATTCTTTAAGTTCTATCCTTTTAGGACAAACTGGCAACTTTCAAATATTTTAAATATACGAAAATAATCTCCAAGTTGCCAAAAAACAACAGAAAGACAAACTAGCAACTTACCAAAAACTGCTATTGCAATTTGTCATTCTTTTTTCCATACGTTGCCCCATCTGTCTTATTATTTAAGAACTAAGAAGTTGGCCTAATTTTGGACGGAAATTTTACAGCCCATATTTTATATAATGGCAATGTGTGAAAAAAAAATATCGTACCAAAAATTTGCAGTTGCAAAATGCATTTAATTCTTATTTTCTTTATTGATTTATACTTTCTATGTATTAAGTTGTTAAAAAAATGAATTTAAATCACTTTTCTCTGACAAAAATTTCATATTTATTCAACATCCTACGCCTGGTATTTTTAATTTGGAGGGGCTGCAGCCCTGGAGCCCATATAGATGAGCCGCCATTGTATATATATATATATATATATATATATATATATATATATATATATATATATATATTATATATATATGTGTGTTGTGTGTGTGTGTGTGTGTGTGTGTGTGTGTGTGTGTGTGTGTGTGTGTGTGTGTGTGTGTGTGTGTGTGTGTGTGGCGACTTGGGCGAACTAAATTCTGACATGATCAAATAATAATATATCTTAATATCATATTATTAAATAATCTAGCGTCATATGTAGCAGTTTGTCGTGATAGAGAGTCAGGCGGAATAGATGTTCCCACTTACTCGGTCTTCTCGCACTGGCTGCCTCTTTGGCAAGCCACATAACTCTTGGCTCTGCATTATAATATGTGCTTAATAAAACGACTGAAGTTATAACGCCGAATAAAATTGTGAAATCTTCATGTGTTATCATCATTTACCTTTCATCGTCAAGAGGAGTTATTTTGGTGACCTGGAGTCCTTTTATATTTTTAAAGTGCATTGCTTAAAACCTTCTTTCCTCAAAAAGCCGGCACGTACGACGCCATTTTTCATCGGTACACCGTATCACTTATTTGGAGGGGGCTGTCCACATTCGAGATTCATCATCATCATCGTTTCATTTTAAGAGGTATTTGTCTGCAAAATTCCTTTTTGGAAGTTCATCGATTCTTCATCGTTTCAATTCGGTGTGTGTGTGCAGCCACAGGCGGTTATGGTCGCAAGATGAATTTCGGGAATTCAACTCAGACAACTGAAGATGATTTGTCTGCTACTTTTTCACCATTTTTAGCTTCGAAATACCCAAAGTCGTTATATCATGCATCTGCGCTGTTCCACGCAACCATTCAAGCTTTCACAGTCGTCTTTGCAGTTTTCAGCCGTACAAGGACCTATATTTTAATCGTGTTCATAAAAATCTTAATAGTGAGGTTATGATAATAATTAGTGCTAATAATAATAATAATACTTTCTTACTTTTATATCTTTTTTTCTATAATATATAAATGTTCCTGTTTTTTTTATGTCATTTTTTTTTTTCTTATTTTTTTTTAATTTGCTTCTGCCCAAGTTTCGTTCGCTGAGTCGCCGGGCTGCTTCTGCCCTCCTTTGAATTCGCACTTTTACAGCTTTGAGTCCCGCTTTTAGTTTTAAGCTGGCTTTAAGTACATCTAGTAGTGTGGTAACTAGGGCGAACCAAATTCTGACATGATCAAATAATACCTTAATATCCTATAATTAAATAACCTAGCGTCATCTAGCAGTTTGTCTAGACAGCGAGTCAAGCGGAATACATGTTCCCACTTACTCGGTCTTATCGCACTGGCTGCCTCTTTGACAAGCCACATAACTCTTGGCTCTTTATTATAATTTGTGCTTAATAAAAACAACTTAAGTTTTAACGCCGAATAAAATTGTGAAATCTTCAAGTGTTATCATCATTTACTTTTCATCATCAAGAGGCGTTATATATATATATATATATATATATATATATATATATATATATATATATATATATATATATATATATATATATATATATATATATATATATATATATATATATATATATATATATATATATATATATATATATATATATATATATATATATATATATATATATATATATATATATATATATATATATATATATATATATATATATATATATATATATAGTACTAAATGCATTAAAAGTACAGCTTATAAATATAAAACAGTACTCTTCATTTTAAATATACAAGTTCAGTGTCTACTCAAAGGCAAACAAACCATAATTTAGGAAATAAAATTAAATGCAAATACGAGTCCATAGAGGGCTCTTTCTGTAGTCTCTTTTAATATCATTTTCTTCTATACTCGGGAAAGGCGTTCTCCTTTAAGACACTTGAGTTCTATTGCTTATTTTTTCATATCTGATTTTGATTTTTTGGTTTTTTTGGTTTTCTTGTGAAAAACTTGAATAAAAAAAAATTTGTTGTATAAAAAATATTTAGCAATGTTTACCATATATATATATATATATATATATATTATATATATATATATATATATATATATATATATATATATATATATATATATATATATAATATATATATATATATATATATATATATATATATATATATATATATATATATATATATATATATATATATATATATATAATATATATATATTTTATATATTTTTATTTTTTTTTTTTATTTTTTATTTTTTTTTTTTATATATATATATATATTAATAAATATAATAATGAAATATATTAAATAATTATATATATATATATATATATATATATAATATATATATATATATATATATATATATATATATATATATATATATATATATATATATATATATATAGGATAATGAATAAACTTGTTACGTATAATGTATAATGGGAAAAAAGCTTGAGTATTGTTTTATACATATCAAATATGTCATTGGGGATATTTCCATTTTAATGTTTGTTTCTTTCAGTCTGAGAACATCCGTGTATATTCTTTATAACGACACAAAAAATACTCCTTCTTTCGCTCGTCTGTAGTTAAACGTCACTAAAAGTTCCTACATCAGCTTTACGGCTCTTTCTGCTGTGTCGTTCACTACTTTTAAGGACACAACTATCCTCTTGGCGTTTGGATTTGAGATATTCTGTCTCCATATAGGTCATTCTTTCAGGAAATCGGTGCTAATTTTCAATCTAGAAAACAGGTTCCTGCTAGCTTTTGCTGTAAATTCACCCACTGCTTTTTCTAAATAATAATAATAAAACAGTTTGAGTAAATAAACTTACCAAAGAATTTATCGTCTATTCTACCAGGTGAATCAACATACCTCTTTTTATAGTTCTGACAATCGTTATTTAAATTTGGTATGATTTTATTTTGGTTTCAATAGTTACATTATCATCAAATAGCGATAAAACTGACGCTTCCTCTGATAAGTTCCACAAATGCTGCCTAATTTGTCTAGAGTTGCTTCAGATATAATGGGATCAAAAATCTTGAATTCTTTTAATAACTTTTAAAAAGCAAATCTTGATTTGGTGCTGCTTCTGCTGAATGTAGTGTTTACCATCATTTTATGTAAACTTTCATATAAATATACAAAGAAACTGTATGGACTTCGTATCTTCATTACATAACTGAAGTTCGTGTCTTACAAATACATTTTTAAATGAATAAAATCTCCAGTCATCCAACGAGCTTGATGCATAGCCTCTGGAGGATGAATTTTTATGCTTAAATCTCAACCCAAAATTACCATACATAACTCAATAAGCTCAAGATAATTACTTCGTAATGACTTCTTTTTAGAATTCCTTGTGAAGAAATTTCTGCACTTCGATCAACTCTTTTTCTTTGTAAAAGTTTTCAAGAGATCTTGAACAATGAGATAATTATTTATATTGATGCGCTTCCATTTGTTTATTATAGGAATGATTTAGTAAATATTATTTTAGGACTGTTCGTTACTTGTGGTATTTTATATTCAAATGCGCTACTTAAAACTAATTCACATATATGATGGCGGCATGGAAAATGCAATATATATCTGCTTAACATTTGTATAATAAGTACAACGGTCCCATTGATATGACCATTTTTCGAAGCAGTTGTATCATTACAAAGCATTTGAACCTTGCCTTTTATTTCCCAGTTTAATATTGCGTTCATTACAACTCTGGTATGTTCCCTATACCTTGATGAGTTTAATAATTTTGGAACTCCAGTTAAGTAATAACAACTGGAAGTCTTTCTACTATTGGGTCTCTGACATTAAGGATAATAACTTTACCATCTCAGTGAAATGTAACAAAATTTTCAGTTCTTTCTTGAAATGCAGAATTAATTTCTTTTGCACGATTCTTTCTTAGGTCTATCGATTTGTAGAAAACTTATCAATATCATGTCCTAGGGCTTCTGTTGTTGTCTGAAGGATATAATCAGCATCTCTTTTTCTCAATTGCATCTGCCTAATGCAGCCGCTAACTTTAGTGTCACAATGTCTTTAGTTCCTTGTCTTTCCACACTTTCTTTCGATGCACCCACTATGGGTTTTAAAACAACTTCTTCATTACTATTTTTAGATGAACTAGAGATTGTTATATCTCTCATCTACTTCAGATAACTAGAGAGCAGATGTGATAGATGATTAAGCGGTAAATATTACTTCTAAAAAATTATTGTTTCCTATTCAAATTCATTGGCATGAAAACTCAACTCCTTAAGCTACAAATTATAACCGTTAAGCTAGTCATTGTTTGTAAGAGTCAAATTTTAAACCCAATAGAATGCTTAACAGGTCTACCCAATATCAAATAATCAAATATTAAGCTAAACAAATTTTATCCTACTGTCAAAGTCAAGACAGTCAGGTTCTAAATATAGTTTTCAAGAGTAATTTCAATTCCAAATAAGAATCAACATAAAAAAACCTTATATAATTAATATATTACGTTCTGGAAGATTTTACATCATCAACGTGAGGGAGATATAATTGGGGTATTTTTTTATACGCACTCTTTACATTTCTGATATTGCTGTAAGCGTGGTAAGAGCAGATTCCTTTCCCTGTTAAAAAACATTGTCAACAACAAATTCTGATGTTGCCATCCAAAGGGATACCTAGCTTTAGGGTGTATTTTGATATTTTGAAAAACCATAGATAGTTTTATCTACTAAGAAGCAAAATATAAGGATTTTCATATAATATATATATATATATATATATATATATATATATATATATATA
>SEYY01005417.1:27500-33269 GCA_009176605.1 Armadillidium nasatum
TTCCCGAACGGGATTTTGATTTGCAATGCAAATCACTTCGCACAGATTGACCTCACGCTCTTTCCTGACATCATTTTAGGTGGTTCAACCCATTGAAATTAGCCTCAAGTCTGGGAAGGGGCACTAGCGGATGCCCCGTGAACCCCCCCAAAATGGTATCAGGAAGTTGCCTGAGTTTGCAAAATCGCTGCGATCACCTCACTTTCTTTCCTGACCATTTTTTTTGTGGTTCAATCAGGCTGAAGTTGGCTCGAATCTGGGGTTATGGGTCCGTGGGTCCGCGTGGGTCCGTGAACCGACAAAGAAAATGTCAGGAAGGTCCCTGAGAATGCAGGATTGCACGCAAATGCAGAAAAGTCCGTTCGGGTTTTTTTTTTTTTTTTTTTTTTTTTTTTTTTTTTTTTTTTTTTTTATTTATATATATATATATATATATGTATATATATATATATTATATATATATATATATATATATATATATATATATATATATATATATATATATATATATTATATATATATATATATATATATATATATATATATATATATATATATATATATATATATATATATATATTATATATTATATATATATATATATATAAATATATATATATATATATATATATATATATATATATATATATATATATATATATATATATATATATATATATATATATATATATATATATATATGTAAACAATTTTTCTTGTGAGTGGCATCATGTCACAGCTGGTGTGTCATTTGATAAGTAATTAAGCTAAGACTTCATTTGTGTAAAAGCTATTAAGACACGTAAGTTGTTTAGTCTCCGCATCCTGTTTTCATTGTGTCCTGATGAGGAACTTCACTTCAAACTCGGCGAGCCATTTATGAATATCCATACGTTTGTCTTATGGGAGAAGTGCGACATATCACGAAGTCCGCTCTCACTTTAACGGTATAATATCATTTAGACGAGTCGAATTTCAAGCATTGTTAGCATTATGTTATTGGCTTGACGAAACAACATCACGGCCAAGGACGAATTTTAGGAGATCTGTTTCGGTGAATAGAAGATTTTGAATCTGTTTTTTTATGACATAATAATCTTTTTGAAATCTTTCATTAGCCTTTGTTCGAATTGCCTAAAGTTATTTACTTATCATATTTAATTAATGATTCATGCAGGGACAACTTGAGTTAGGAATATTCAATATTTAAGGTTACACAAACACTAGATCATAAATACAGACACACACGGATATATATATATATATATATATATATATATATATATTATATATATATATATATATATATATATATTATATATATATAATATATATATATATATATATATATAATATATATATTATATATATATACATACGGAAATTAAACGTTTTTCCGTTTCATCTTCTCAGAAGGTTCTAGTGTACCTTTGTCTCATATTGGAGTGTCTATGTTCCTATTACCTCCCCATCATATTTCTTCACATGTTTCCACTAGCTTATACATTACCTAATAAAATAGAAAAATGGCGAAACAAAAATTTACCTCCGAAATGCTTGGATGGGCGACATCCAAAGAATGTCCCTCATTCGCCCCTCACCCCATCATCACTTGGGAGTTGGTGACCTCCGATGATTCAGATGATGCCGCCAAGAACTCGCATCTGTCTTTCTCCGGTGTATAGTCTTCTTTTTTCTAATTTCTGCAACATTCTTCTAATACCCTTTTGTCGAACATCACCTCTCTTCTTCTAAACCTAATCTCTTGTTCCTAAGGGAATCTTAGGTGCTTGACTGCGTTGATTGCAAACCTTATTCTGTTGCCTCCTTACCATTTCAATCGCGATTGTCAGCCAAAGGTGGATGTTGCACATATGTGTTCAACGATGTTATCTTTTCTCTTGTTTCTAATTTGGAGTCTCTGAGAATTCTACTATTAAATTTATTTGTTATGTCAATTTATCTACTGGCTATAAAAAAAAATTTCCACTATTTAAACTCCAAAATAGAGCACGTTCTTTCTTCTTCTCCTTTCTCCAAACTCATAATTTTAGGTAATATTAATGTTCACCTAATTTCATTAGTTCACCTAGCACTAATGATCCAACAAGTAAATTCACCTACCACTTATCTATCCAGAACAACCTTGAGCAGATGGTACAACTGCCTGCCAGTATCCCTGACCGTCTTTGAAATGAACCGAACATATTTGATTTTTTCTTAATCCCGTATGCTTATGCTTTATACTGTTAAACTCTTTCCTTCTCTGTTTTAATCCGATAACCTTCTGATGTTCATTTCTTATTTTGTCACTTCAAGTTTTCCGCAATAACGGAGCATGTTTCGGCGAAGATACGTTTCTGGCACTTCGGTGTTGTTAAATGGTCTGCCTTGCTGTTGTACTTCTTTAATTTCACATGGAATAATTATTGTTTCTGTAGGAGGAGTCCCTCGGAGTGCGCAGAGAGCGTATAACCGAGGTGATTGACTTCGGCATGAAGGTGTACATTTCATATTCTTTTCCTTCAGCTAAACCTAACAAACCTAGGTTTAATTCTACTTGTTTTCGTGCTATACGCGGCAGGGATGCTTCCTTCAAGAATTACCGTCGTCTTTAAAATTTCTGAAACTCAAACAACTTATATTTCATCCTGGAATCGTGCAAAATTTATTCTTCGTGACACCAAAAACTCATTTCTCTGACGTAAATGCAATAATATTTCTGGTTCCTCTTCCTCTTGCTCTTTTTGGAATTTTGCAAAAAATGTCAATTCTAACTTTGCTTTTTTTTCTTTTCCTCCTCTAATATCTTCTGATTGCACAACTGCCGTTTTCACTTCAACTAAAGCTGAACCTTCGCTCAAACTTTTGACTCTAGCTTTGTACTATAGATGATTACGGAGTTATTCTTTCTCCTTTAACCCCCGCCAACTAATTTATGTTTATGACTAAGAAAGCGTATGGTACTGCTGGTATTCCTCATACGGTTAGCAAATCTTATGCTTCTGAGCTTGCCCCCTACCTTGGTAAACTATTTCGTCTCTATCTCTCTACATTGACCTTCCGTTCTTGATGGAAACGTGACCTCATTAAGCCTTTGCCGAAAAAGGGGACCACTCTCAACCCTCTAACTATCGTCCTATTTTTTAAGCTCCGTTCTTTACAAAATTTTCGAACCTATCCTTAGCAAGAAAATATGAAAACACCAATTTCTTCAAATCGTATCTAAGATTGGTAGTATGGCTTTCATAAAGAACGTTCTACTGGTGACCTTCTTTACTTTCTCTGTAACTCTTGTTCCTCTGATCTTCATTGTTTCTGTGAATCTTTTGCTGCAGCGTTAGACATTTCGAAAGCCTTCGACAGAGTCTGGTACAAAGCTTTGATTTCCAAACTTCCTTCTTTCGGAATCTATCCTTCTCTCTGTGACCCTTTCTCTAATTTCTTTTCTGGTAGGTTTTTAGCAGCTGTTGTAGACGGCCACCTTTCTTCCTATAAATATATTAATTATGGTATTCCTCTGGGTTCTGTCCTATTCACAACTTTTTGCTACTTTTCATTAATCACTTTCACTCTATTACTTCATTATCTATCAACTCCTATGCTGATACCTCCCCCCTTCATTACTCATTTCACTTTAAAAGACGACCCTCCCAACAGGTGTTAATTGACGCAAGAATAGTGACTAGGAACCGACTGGGGCCCCGGCCCCGGCCAACCCCGGCCATTTTTACTGACCCCGGCCCCGGCCACGGCCCCGGCCCCGGCCAAAAATCAGGGAAAACCGGGGTTGCTGGCCGGGGTTAAAATGGCAAATTATACTTAAATTTTTTTTTTTTTTTAATTTTCAGCCAATTCTGCTGAAACTTTCAGTTATATAGATTTTTTACCGGTAAGAAAAGTCCATTTCTAGCGTTTTTCCGAGTCTATTACGGTTAAAAGTTTTTTTTTTTTTTTTTTTTTTTGAAATTTTACCCTTTTTAATTGAATGGTAGTGCCAAACCACTTTTTAGAATGAGCTGAAAATTGAATTTTTATTTAAAATTAAATGGGATACAAAAGTCTCTAATAGACTTTTGTTCCCATAGTTATAGAAAAAATGTTATAAGCCAAAAACTGACCAACTATAGAAAAAAAAAATTTTTTGAACTAAAAAAATTCACCCTTTTTCAGACAAAAATTTTTTTAAAAAAATGCACTATACATTTTCTATTTTTGGTTTGTTAGAGGAGGGGTGGGGCTACAAATTCCTCTGTGTACTTTATTCGATGACATTCGTTGGTTTTGAGATATAGCCTTCAAAAAGGTCCATTTTTGGCCAAATTTCATAAATTCCCAAAGTTTGAGAGGCTATATCTCGCTTCAAACAAAAAGCATTTAAATATGCACTAAATAAATATTGTTGCCCTGCCCTCTTCTAAACAATATTCACAAATAAAAGAAAATAGTAGGTAGCGTTTTTTATAAATAATTTTTTCCTCCAGAAGGGTACGATTTTTGCAAATTTTTTTAAGTTTTATAACTTTTTTCTAGACGTGATATCAAAAACCTATTACCACCAATGCAAGAAATTGGGGCAAAGGTATTCAGCTAAATTTTCAGCTCATGTGGACCAGTGGTTTGATCCAGTTATTCATTTTTTTCAACTTTGGGTCCAAATAAGTTTCAAACCGTTATAGACTCAAAAAAATGCTGAAATCAACTCAGAACTTCGTTAAAAATTCACATACTTTGAAAATTTCAGCTCAATCAGTCAAATAATAAAAAAAAAATTTCAAACAAAATATAAGAAAATTAAGATTTTTTTTTTTCTGTTTCTTTTGACCGCTTCTTTTCTGCTAGTGAATGTTCATCTTTGTGTTTTGATTTTAGATACTCCAAAAAGATTTGGTTGAAATTTTTTTACTTGTAGCACCCGGAGGTTCTCTTCTAATTTTCTGACTGCAGATGTTAACATTTAGCTATTTTCGAGCCTATCCTGAAACATTAAAAATATCAAATACTGCAGAAGCTGATCTTTTAGCCATATTGACTGAAAGTATAAACAAAATAATAATTTTTAAAATTGCAGCTAAATGATACAAGTTTGATACATGGCATAAAATAACAATGATATGTATAAATACAGGCTAAATTGATAATTATTTATATCTTACATTTTTCAAACTTTACCTTAGGTCTTACTTAGTAAACCTGTTGAATCACTATTATGAATTAGAATATTTTTTTTTTTTTTTTGTACTTTTTTTAATTTTTTTTATACAAAACTGTAATTTTTTTTTTTTTTTTTTTTGGAGAGAAATGCATATAATCATTAATTTAAGTGAATGTTGGCTATTCTACTCCTTCCTTACAATTAAATAAACCTTATATCTAATTTTCTTAACCTTAAATTTCAGTGCTTTTGACCTCTTTACAAATTTTAGGAAACCCCGGCCAGAACCCCGGCCCCGGCCCCGGCCAAATTTGGGTGACCCCGGCCCCGGCCCCGGCCCCGGCCAAATTCCAACCCCGGTCGGTTCCTAATAGTGACCTTGGAGAAACTGACCTCTTATGTTTCTCGTATTTCAAATTTGGGCAGAGAAACATGGTAGTTTTCAATGCCTCAAAAACTCAATTCCTCCTTCTCTCTACTCGACATAACCTTCCACGCAACTAAGACATCTTCTTCGAAAGCAATCGATTAAAATATTCACATGTCCTCAATATTCTTGATTTTACTCTTTCTCGTGATCTTTCTGGAAGGATCACATTACTTCTCTTTCTAAT
>SEYY01005418.1:0-10000 GCA_009176605.1 Armadillidium nasatum
ACAGGCTATTGATAGTTCAGAAATCTGATAAAACGCTAAAAGCAATAAAGAAACACTTAAGTAGTAAGTTATCTTTTTCAACGAAATTGATTCCGAAGGAGTACAGAAGATATACGAAATCTATGGTGGTTAAGGACGAGGTCCTTTGGTTTAAAAAGGCAGGAGCTTTTGTGGGAGTTGTTCCATTTAAAGTTCTGGTGCATTTAGCTGTTACCTTTCATGAAGAATTGGCTCATCTAGGAAAGCATAAGTTGAATGAAGCATTGGCTTCAAGAGTTTGGAATCCATCTCTGAATAAAGTGGTAAATGACGTTTGTGTCACATGTGAGAGGTGTCAGTTATTCAAGAGTGGCCATCAAATGTATTCACCTCCAATTATTAAGATTGAAACTAGAAAGCCTTATGAACTCGTGGCCATTGACTGCGTGAACTTTCCAAAGAGCAAGAGGGGTAATATTGGATGTCTTGTTGCCGTGGACCATTTTAGTAAGTGGTTGTTTATCGAGCCTATAAAAGACAAGAGAGGATCTACTATTGCAAGAACTTTTGAAGAGAAATTCTTACCGACGATGATTTGGGTCCCTCAGACAGTGTTATCAGACAATGGAAGTGAATTCCAATCTATGGAATTTAGAGATGTATTTAAAAGATATAATATTGCCCACGTATTTACCAGCCCATATAAACCATCAAGTAATGGGTTGGTGGAAAGAGTCAACAGAACTGTTGGAGAGATGCTTCGAAGTTTGCTTACAGAAGAATATGAATGGGACCAGATTCTTCAGAGAATGAGGGTGATTTACAACAACACATTGCACTCACAAACTGGGAAATCGCCTGCAGATGCTTTGTTGGTGGACAGTCACGAAAGAGGTGGAACTTTACCAGTGACTACTGTGGAACGGTCAGTTATGGAAGGAAGGACACCCGAAATTCCAGTCCTTCAAAATAAATCAACTAGTTGTCCGGAAGATAATTTCTCAAGACAAGAGCAATGTAAGGAAATTTACTCAAAGGTTTACAGGACCTTACTCTGTGAGCAAAGCTTTTGATAATGGGGTAACTTATGAAATTGTCCTGCTTTCTGACGACACCAAGAGATTCAGGGTCCATCATGAGCATTTGAAAGCCTGGAACACTAGACCACGTTACTTGTCCTCGTACTTTGAAAAGAGGACCAACAAATGCGGGAGTGTTGAAGAAAGTGTAAATCCGAAGAAAAGGCTTTACTTTTCTGGTGACAAAGAGAGTATCGACCTCCAAGAATCGGGTGAAGACGCTTCATTAAACATACCTTCCTTCGAAATAGAGATTGAAGAACCTTGTGTGCGCTGCCTAATGGAAAAGTACCAAATTAGAAAGAGGAAATCGAGCAAATCTGTGTCTACACAAACGGAACGAAGGACCATGTCAAGCTGTAGTGTACAAACTGAGAAGGGGGAGGAGATTCCAATAGAACGTGATAAAAGCTATGAAATCATCACAGGAGATCTCTGGGAGTCTGTTTCGGGGGTGTTTTCAGGAGAAGTGGTTTCATCGAACGAAGTGTTCCGCCCTGGAAATGACATTCAAGACCAGGAAAATAGTGATCAATTGTCAATTGAAGAATTACATCAAAGGTTGATATCTCACAATATAATATATGAATCTAACGGTAGTGGAAAATGGCTTGACTCGTCATTGATCCTTTACAAAGAAAATGCAACGCCAAAAAAAGAAAACAACGGGACATTGCAGGAGAACGTCGAAGGAACACCATCTTCTATTTCAAGAGTGCGAACAAGATCAAGAGGAGGAGTTAAAACACTCCCACACGTTCAGAAAAAAATCTTAGAGTATAAGAAGGGTCGTTATAATAGAAAACATAAGTCGTAAAAATGTATTTTTTTTCAATAAAGTATTCCTGTTCAAATCATTGTTAGAGAATTTTCATTGCTTTGTTTAATGTATTAAGAGAATGTAAAATAAGTAAAATTGTAGAAAAAAATGTTTTTGGTCATTTTAGGCTGTCTTGATGTTTTTTTTTTTAAAAAAAGTTTTCTAAAGTTATTGAGTACTTTCGAAAACTTGAGGGGGGTAATGTAACGGTATAAATAGTTGGTTGGTTTTAAATTTTAGTTGTTCATTTCGCGGAGTGTTTAGAAACTGCTCCCATTTTGATTCCCGTAAGACGTCGTGATTATTGTATTGTATTTCAAAAGTTTAAAGTATTTTTAAGAGTTTAGTCTAAACTTAATTCAACTTGTGTGTTGCCTCGAAAAGAGGTGAGAAATTTTAATATTTTAAAAGTTTATATATTGTGTTAAATTGTAAAGTTAGCATATGTTTTTTTTTGCGATCGAAGTTTGTTTTGGGTTTTGTTTGTAAAAGCTTGGTGATTAATTTAAGTGTCATTTGCTCCTCTAAGTTGCTTTTAGAGATCGAGTTTTTAGAGATCGAGTTTTTAGAGATCGAGTTTTTAGAGATCGAGTTTTTAGAGATCGAGTTTTTAGAGATCGAGTTTTTAGAGATCGAGTTTTTAGAGATCGAGTTTTTAGAGATTGAGTTTTTAGAGATCGAGTTTTTAGAGATCGAGTTTTAGAGTTTTTTCTAGTTTAGAGTTTTTTCTAGTTTGGAGTTTTTTCTAGTTTAGGAGTTTTTTCTAGTTTGGAGTTTTTTCTAGTTTGTAGTTTTTTCTAGTTTAGAGTTTTTTCTAGTTTAGAGTTTTTTCTAGTTTAGAGTTTTTTCTAGTTTAGAGTTTTTTCTAGTTTAGAGTTTTTTCTAGTTTAGAGTTTTTTCTAGTTTAGAGTTTTTTCTAGTTTAGAGTTTTTTCTAGTTTAGAGTTTTTTCTAGTTTAGAGTTTTTTCTAGTTTAGAGTTTTTTCTAGTTTAGAGTTTTTTAGAGTTTTTTCTAGTTTAGAGTTTTTTCTAGTTTAGAGTTTTTTCTAGTTTAGAGTTTTTCTAGTTTAGAGTTTTTTCTAGTTTAGAGTTTTTCTAGTTTAGAGTTTTTAGTTTTTTTAGTTTTTTTTGTTTTTTCTAGTTTTTTTTTCTTTTTTTTTTTTTTAGTTTTTTTTTCAAGTTTAGTTTTTTTTCAAGTTTAGTTTTTTTCAAGTTTAGTTTTTTTTAAGTTTAGTTTAGTTTTTTTTCAAGTTTAGTTTTTTTCAAGTTTAGTTTTTTTTTCAAGTTTAGTTTTTTTAAAGTTTAGTTTTTTTTCAAGTTTAGTTTTTTTCAAGTTTAGTTTTTTTTCAAGTTTAGTTTTTTTTTCAAGTTTAGTTTTTTTTCAAGTTTAGCTTTTTTCAAGTTTAGTTTTTTTTCAAGTTTAGTTTTTTTCAAGTTTAGTTTTTTTCAAGTTTAGCTTTTTTCAAGTTTGGCTTTTTTCAAGTTTAGTTTTTTTCAAGTTTTTTTTTCAAGTTTGGTTTTTTTTTAAGTTAGTTTTTTTTTTTTTTTTTTTTTTTTTTTTTTTTTTTTTTTTTTTTTTTTTTTTTTTTTTTTTTTTTTTTTTTTTTTTTTTTTTTTTTTTACAATTGAATTTTTTTTTATTTTTTTTTTTTTTTATTTTTTTTATTTTTTTTTTTTTTTTTTTTTTTATATTTTTATTTTTTTAATTTTTATTTTTTTTTTCTTTTTTTTTTTAATTTTTTTTTATTTTATTTTATTATTTTAGCTATTTTAATTTAATTTATTTTTAAGTTTATTTTATTATTAATTTATTATTATTTTTATTATTTATTAGTATTATTTTATTATTATTAATTATTATTATTATTATTATTAGCTTCGCTTTTATTTTATTATTAAATTATTCATTTTATTATTATGATTATTTATTATTATATTATTATTATTATTTATTATTTATTATTATTATTATTATTATTATTATTATTATTATTATTATTATTATTATTATTATTATTATTATTATTTATTATTATTATTATTATTATTATTATATTATTATTATTATTATTATTATTATTTATTATTATTTTTTTTATTTATTTATATTTTATTTTTATTTTATTATTATTTTATATTATTATTTTATTTTATTTTATTATTATATTATTATTATTATTATTTATTATTTATTATTACTAGTATTATTATTATTATTATTATTATTATTATATTATTATTATTATTATATTATTATTATTATTATTATATATATTTTATTATTATTATTATTATTATTATTATTATTATATTATTATTATTTTGTTATTAATTATTATTATATATTATATTATTATTATTATTATTATTATTATTATATTATTATTATTTTCATTATTATTATATTATTATTATTCATATTATTCATATATTATTTTATTATTATTATTATTTAATTAATTATTATTATATTATTTATTATTTTTATTATTTATTATTATTATTTTTATTATATTATTATTTATATTATTATTATTTATTATTATTATTATTATTATTATTATTATATATTATTTATTATTATTATTATATTATATTATAATATTAATTATAATTATATAATTTATATTATTTTATTATAAATTAATTATATTTATTATTATAATTATTATATTATTATATTAATTATATTTATTTATTATTATTATTATAATTATTATTATTATTATTATTATTATTATTATTAATTATTATATTATTATTATTATATTATTATTATTATTATATTTATTATTATTATTATTATTATTATTATTTATTATTATTATTATATATATTATTATTATTATTATTATTATTATTATATTATTATTATTATATTATTATTATTATTATTATTATTATTATTATTTTTTTTTTATTTTTATTTTTTATTTATTTTTATTTTTATTTTATTTTTTTTTTATTTTCTTATTTTATTTTTTTTTATTTTCATTTATTTTTATTTATTTTTATTTTCTTTTTTTATATTTCTTTATTTTTTTTTTTTCTTTATTTTTTTCTTTATTTTTTTCTTTATTTTTTTCTTTTATATTTTTTATTTTTTTTTTTTTTTTTATTATTTTTTATTATTATTTATTATTATTATTATTTTATTATTATTATTTTTATTATTTTTTATTATTATTTATTTTTTATTATTATTTTATTTTATTATTTTTTATTTTTATTATTATTTTTTTTTTTATTTTTATTTTTATTATTATATTATTTTATTTTTATTATATTTTTTATTATTATTTTTATTTTTTTTTATTTTTTATTTATTTTATTATATTATTATATTATTATTATTTATTATTATTATTATTATTATTTTTATATTTTATTATTTTTTATTATTATTATTATTTATTATTATTTTTATTATTTTTATTTTATTTTGATTATTTTATTATTTTTATTATTTTTATTATTTTTATTATTATTTATTATTTTTATTTATTATTTTTTATTTTTTTTTATTTTATTATTATTTATTATTTTATTATTTTTATTATTTTATTATTATTATTTTTATTATTATTATTATTTTTATTATTTTATTTTATTATTATTATTATTATTTATTATTATTTATTATTTATTTTATTTTATTTATTATTATTATATTTTATTATTAAATTATTTAAAAAATATTTTATTTGTATGTTTATTATATTTTATAATTATATATTATATTATTATATATATATATATATATATATATATATATATATATATATATATATATATATATATATATATATATATATATATATATATATATATATATATATATATATATATATATATTGTATATTCATATTTTTCTATTATATTGATAAGTAACGAATTTTTTTTCTCTCTCTCTACAGGGTTAATATTTATTTTTTAAAAGCTCAAGTTTAGTTAAAATCAACTAAAATCTTTTGATAATATTTTTGTATGCATAAATTTTGGGAGTTGTTATATTTATAACTCGAGTGTTTTTTAATTTGAAAATTTTATAAAAGTCCCAAACTTTCCTCATATATAAACTGGGATACCTTCGTACCATTCCTTCGGTTATTTGGAAGTTAAAACAAAACAAACAAAAATTTAAAATGGAAGGGAGAGTTAACCATTTTGATAATATAAATGATATTTTAAAATCTGATTATAACGATGCAATTTCTTTTATTGAGAAGATGTCACAAATGGAGGATGAAAATATGTATAGTACACAAATTGATTCAGTATTTTGTAATGATTCAGATTCTGAACTATCAGATTTATCAAAATTAGAGCTTTCTATAGATTCTTTAATTGAAAATATAAAACAAGATTATGAGGAAGAGATGTTGCCAAAATCTCCGCAGTTTAATAGTATCTTTACTACTGAAAAGACTGAAGGGCCAATAAATGTGCCATTTATGCCAGAACTCGATTACCTTTCAAAGAATATATTTAATATGCCAGAGTTACCAGAAATGGAAGGGAGAGTTAACCATTTTGATAATATAAATAATATTTTAAAATCTGATTGTAACGATGGAATTTCTTTTATTGAGAAGATGTCACAAATGGAGGATGAAAATATGTATAGTACACAAATTGATTCAGTATTTTGTAATGATTCAGATTCTGAACTATCAGATATTATCAAAATTAGAGCATTCTATAGATTCTTTAATTGAAAATATAAAACAAGATTATGAGGAAGAGATGTTGCCAAAATCTCCGCAGTTTAATAGTATCTTTACTACTGAAAAGACTGAAGGGCCAATAAATGTGCCATTTTTGCCAGAACTCGATTACCTTTCAAAGAATATATTTAATATGCCAGAGTTACCAGAAATGGAAGGGAGAGTTAACCATTTTGATAATATAAATAATATTTTAAAATCTGATTGTAACGATGGAATTTCTTTTATTGAGAAGGTGTCACAAATGGAGGATGAAAATATGTATAGTACACAAATTGATTCAGTATTTTGTAATGATTCAGATTCTGAACTATCAGATTTATCAAAATTAGAGCATTCTATAGATTCTTTAATTGAAAATATAAAACAAGATTATGAGGAAGAGATGTTGCCAAAATCTCCGCAGTTTAATAGTATCTTTACTACTGAAAAGACTGAAGGGCCAATAAATGTGCCATTTTTGCAGAACTCGATTACCAAAGAATTATTTAATATGCCAGAGTTACCAGAGGGATTAACTTATAATATAAATAATATTTAAAATTGTTGTAACGATGGAATTTCTTTTATTGAGAAGATGTCACAAATGGAGGATGAAAATATGTATAGTACACAAATTGATTCAGTATTTTATAATGATTCAGATTCTGAACTATCAGATTTATCAAAATTAGAGCTTTCTATAGATTCTTTAATTGAAAATATAAAACAAGATTATGAGGAAGAGATGTTGCCAAAATCTCCACAGTTTAATAGTATCTTTACTACTGAAAAGACTGAAGGGCCAATAAATGTGCCATTTATGCCAGAACTCGATTACCTTTCAAAGAATATATTCAATATGCCACAGTTGCCAGAAATTCGTTATTCCTATTTTAAAAATTTAGATCAGGTTGAAGATGCAGCATTTTTTCCCACCAGATGTACCTGACACTCCGAACCTTGGTTACTCCTGTTTTGAATTAGGCTTGGGTAGTATGCCTTTGGATGATTCCATTAATTCAAGAAAACATTTAGAAAATTGTGAATTATTTGATTCCTCAAAAAACCTTAAGCATTATAAAAGAAACGTATCATTAGAATTAAGTGAGAAATCTTTTGATGAGATAAATATTTCTGGTAAATCTATCGCTTTGTTTGATTTGTCAAGTGATTATTATTGTGAGTCAATAGCTTCAAATTTCTTGTCTTCCTCTCCTGTAAAAGGAAAACATATGAGAAATGTTGAATCAGAATTTGACAGTTTGAATATGTCTGATATTACAGAGAAGAATATTTTAAACAGTGAAGATTCATTCATGGAAATCAGAAATACGTCTGATATTTCAGAGAAGAGTATTTTAAATAATGAAGATTCATTCAGAAATATGTCTGATATTTCAGAGAAGGATATTTTAAACAATGAAGATTCATTCATGAAAGTCAGAAATATTTCAGAAAAGAATATTTTTAACAATGAAGATTCATTCAGAAATACGTCTGATATTTCACAGAAGGATATTTTAAACAATGAAGATCCATTCATGAAAATCAGAAATAAAACAACAATAGAATCTCCATCAACAACAAATGAGGAATTCTGTTTAAAGAATAGTAAATGTGAGAACTCCTTCCAAATTGAGACAAGAATTACCAGAAGTAAAAAATCTATGTGTAAGCCAAAAGAACTTGAAAGTAAAGGAGGTCAACAGCAAATATCCAATAATTTGAGGATCAGTGGTGAAGATTCAAACAAGAAATATGCAAGAGGAAACCGTACTACTGTTTGCATAGGGCAAAGGAATAGTAAAATAAGTTTTAATTTTCATACGAACTCTGACAAAAAAAATAATGTATCTCTGAAGGAATTAATGACTGGGAAGTTAGTACTGAAGATTCGGTTATTGCAAATTCACATTCAAATGATGAAAAAAGCATTAAAATGCAGTTTTCCAAATTATGTGCTAGAAATAAACGTAACACCAATTCCAACTCAGCTTACTACACAAGACGCAGCGAAAGATTGGCTTTAGCAAAAATTATTTCAGTTAGAGATGAGACTTCTGTTAAAAAGAAAAAACAAGTTGTTAAATCCGGTAATGAGGAAAATAAAAATTTACATTTATATAATGAAAAAGTTACCGGTACTGATATAAAAAAAAATAATAATAAAGCAAACAAGTCGTTAGACTTTATTCATGTGATTCAGTTCAAAAAACCAACACAAAGTATGAAGCAAATGGAGAAAGGACCAAAATACTGAAAAGAAAATTGCGTGAAGGAAACCCTGCTGTAGTTGACAAAGATACCCTCTATTCTTTACGAGTTAAAGATGAACCAAAATTAGGTAAAAGTTATATAAAAATAGCAAAATTATCAATTACAGACTCTACAGATAGTACCAAATTAGTTAAGAATGGGAAGTTTGACATCAATTCCAAGAGTCCCACGTGCAAGATGTAAATTATCAACTGTGAATGTTAAAGCAAGAAATCAAGCATCCAGTAATTTAAGGATCTGTGTTGGAGTTTCAAACAAGAAATCTATACGAGGGAGTCATACCACTGTTGTGAATAATTTGGATAAAGAAAAGTTAATTGATAGATCTTGTTCTAATTTGAACAATCAAGTTGTAACTAAATTTTCTACCTTGTCACCTGTTTTCAGAAGGAGTATTACAACTAAAAGAGTAATTAAAAAGGCTTTACACAAAGATGAGGAAAGTCCTAAAAATTCAAGAACTTCTAAAGTTCCAAATATGTCCAGTAAACTAGTTCCAAAACCTGATTTAGTTAATAGACGGCGAGGAGGAAATGTTAAATCGCGTGTTAAAAATAATAATAAAAATAAAATAAGTACTTCCAGTTTAATTAAAGATAAAACAAAGAAAGACAGTCAATCTGCTGACACTTCTGAGAAGCAGATTTTTGTAACTAGAAAACGTAAAAATATCAAAATAGATGATAAACTTAATTCACTTACACAGGTAAAGCCAACCAAACACTCAACAAGATATTCGAAAATGGAAAAATTGGAAATTGTTAAAATGGTTAACTCAGATCCTTGTAGCCAAGATAGAAGGCCTCAACGTTACAAAAGAAGTCGTAATGATCAAAAGCAAGATAAGCCTCAGCCCGTTGAAAAGAGGAGACGAACAAATAGCTATACCAAAGAAATATTGAATCTCAATGCACTTGCACTGGAAAAGAACCCTCCAGATAAGCTTTCAGAAGGAAGGTGTCTAAGGTCTCATGTTAAGACTAAAGAATCCCTTTCAACAGCAAAACCAAAATATTTAAGGTAATAAAAATGTATTTTTAATCAATTATTTATAAATTACTTTATTATTTAAATGTTTGTTGTAAATAGTATGATCTTAATTGTGATATAGAAAATAATTTAATAAGATTGTTGTCG
>SEYY01005420.1:0-18529 GCA_009176605.1 Armadillidium nasatum
AGTATTATAATCAGGTATTATATGACTTAATATATCCTTATATACATATGATCTCTGGCTACAACTATCCAGTATACATCTTACAGTTCACCTTTTTATTGCCTCTTATTAAATCAATTGAAATAGTTGGCAATAAATAAACTCTATCTGCTTGTTGTTGAAAAGTTATACACAGACTGTTTACTGTATCATTTTTAGCTTCATTAGCCTGAATTTGAGGACAAAAAGCTGTTATATGTGAGTGTTCTTTGCATTTGAAACAATTAAACCTCAATTTATTGTTTTTACCAAAGCAAGTATCAGAATTATGACCAATTCCTGCACATCTCGTGCATAAATTTAAAACCTTAGCACGTTCTAACTCTTTGCGCTACAGTGCTATATTTATCACACTTGTATAATGGATGATTTTTAAGCTGACACAATTTGCATACATTATACATTCTAGTATTACAAGGTTCACTTTTTGCATCATTATTTTTAGTTGCCTTAACATGATCAACATTTGTAGCAAAATTTTGTAATGAATTAGATTTAAAAGATTTTTTAAATTGAGTTTTGGCGTTAGGCCTAGCTGTATGCATTTCTTTTTTAGTTTTACTCACAATGTTAAGAGTATTAATTACATCATTATAGTTTTGAAAGATTTGCTCAAGAGAAGGGTAGTTATTTTCTAACTTATGTATTAATTCTGATTTAAAAATTCTTGGCAACTTCTTAAAAATAATGTTACTTAATAATATATTACCAGCAGAGTGAGCCTCTAAAAAATTTAAATCATATACTTTTAATTCAAAAATTATAGATCTAACCTCATTAATAAATAACTTAGTATTTGTAAAATCTAAGTCATGACCTTCATCAATTTTTAGATCATTTAATTTGTTCATATACTCATTAATAATTAAATTTCTATCTAGAAATTCTTTCTTCAAAAGTTCTAATGCTACTTTATAATTATCATTATTTAATGACAAATGGCTTACAACCTTTAAAGCATAACCTTTGAGGTATCCAAAGAGATACATTAACTTTACAGAATCTTCAATGTCTGTTTTATTACCTATTACATTATTAAACTTGGTCAAAAAATTATGAAAGACCAACTTATTTTGTTCAGAACCATCAAATTGCTCACAATTAATTACAGGCAATTTATAATCATTATTAGTTTTAATTTTACTCATCATTTCAATAAACTGTTCATTAGAACAAACAGAATCATTTACCTGTGTCTTATTTTGTTCCAAATAATTACCGAAAATAGATATTTCTACAGACAGATCAAAATGATAGTTACAAGACTTTTCTAATTCTTTATTAAAGAAATCAGGCTCCTTTTATATCAATTTCTAGTTGTGACATTATATTTAAAATTGTATCATCTAAACTTTTTATTTCAAATATCTCATTATTTATTTTTTCATAATTACTATCAAATATAAATTTATTTAACTTACTTTCACTTTCAAGATTTTTTAATTTATTAATTAACACAGTAATCTTTGCTTTATGTGTAGCCCTAGTTCTTATATATTTATTTATAGCTTCTTTACATTCAGCTATTATATCAGTTTCTTCTGATGCCATCATTAAATTTATTAACTAATACCACTACACAGTTTAAATAAATCATTAATCACTTATGAACTAACTTAATATTAACTTAATATTAATTGCCCAAAACCACTTAATAGTAATTTAATAACTAACAAGTTAATAACTTAATAACTAACTTTATTATAAATAGGCTTTTTCGTATATTAATTTTAATGAAGCGCGAGCTATAAAAATTTATTTCGTAGCCGTTCGTTACCCACGAAACTTCGCTCAACTCTTAATAGTTACTTTAACTTAAAGTGTAAATTTTGCCGCATGAATTTTACAATATTTTATTATTGAAATAATAATGACTTTTGGTATATTTATTATTTTTAAATTCAATATTTTACATGAAAATCAATCCTCTTACCTTCAAATAAATCCCCCCCCCAGCCCTCACAAGCATTAACCCAAAGTAAATGGCCAAATACCCTGAACAATACCAAGAGAACCAGAAGGTTATGAATAAATTATTTGTCAGATGACTTGCTTGAAGATCAACTTTCAATAATAAAATATTGATCACCCTTAAGCTATAAAATAGTCTTAAGGTATACTTATCTTTAATTTGTAGTTTAGTTTTACAATCAATTTATAATCAACAATATTATAAAATTCACTTGCCAGAATTTATTAAAACCGACAAATTAGTTTGTGAAATAGTTTATCACTTTATAGTAGTAATTTAACATAAATTATTTACAACAGTAATTAAACAACTGTAATTAACAGCAACTGTTTTTATAACTTTGTTTAACACTGCACTTTTAACAATAGTTTTAATGACTTCATAATTTACATAATTTAATATAAGTAAATAAGTTTTAACAAAATAGTTTGTATAACTTTTAACAAAGTAGTTCATTAACATGACTAGAAACTACCTGTCAAGTTACATACTTATACTGTACTGTATCGTTGTTCCAATTCTTTTATTATTTTTAATACTGCGCATCTTATGACGCGCACGTCACGAGGGCTAATATTTAAGCTCCGTTTTATAACGATATAATTTTATAACGGTATGCGTTTTAATTATAATGAAAAATTTATATTTTAACACATACAAAAACATGTAAATGAATATGTAAATTAAAATGTAATAAATTTATTGAATTTAACTTTTAATTATTTCATAATTTTAACAATATATATATAATGAAAAATAAAATCACCCGAAATGTTTTTGAAGAACGTTGCTCAAATACAACTTGATAATACAGTAACTAAAGTCAGAGTGATAGTGAAGGCAACAAAGCTTAAAATATTCACAATTAGTTGGTTGTAGGGGGAAAAAAGTGTATATTGACATGAAAAAAATGAGATGCACGTAAAATTTGATAAATTATGTCAAGAGACTTACTAATTAATGAAATGGTAAGTCAGCGAGAATGTACCCTATTTAATAAAGCATGAGCATAGTTTAAGTGATGTGATTTTCATAGAGTGAATCAGGACTGGAAGATATGGAGAGGACAGGTCGAAAGGTTATTATTAAATTCAGGATGGAGTTTAAGTATATATAGAGATTCTAGTATATGAAGAGAATTTTGGTCAGGGTGTGTATAAAGTATTGTGAAATGTTTGGAGAGTGGGAGAGTATGACAAGAGTTAGTGTGAGAATGAATATTTGAAAAAAAGGAGAAAAGAGGGTGAGATATATAGAAGGAAATATTTTTGTGTTTGCAAATGCTTGATTGGAGTAACCTCGTAGTAGACCCTACATAGTCTTTATTACATAAAGAACATGAAAAATTATAAACTACAGAGGAAGTGAGCTGTAGGGGAGGGAAGTCTTACATGGAAAGAAGGAAGAAATTTTAAAAGGAGTGTTGTAAGGGACATAAAGTTTTAGATGTAGGAAATGTTTTGAAAGAAACTTGTGTAAAGTACGTGTCATGACAACTGTTGAATAGTTGAAATGTGGAAAACTAAAATACAAAATTTTCTGAGACACTGTTAAGGTAGATAATGGAGGATGATATTTGTTGTTGAGAAACTGAAAGATATGAGTAGTCAGGTTCAGGGGTATAGTTGTGAGTATTAAATAAATTTTGTAAAAATTCAAATTCCCTATGGAGATTAGGGTAAGATGATATGCCAAAAACTCTGTGTAGGAAAGTCAGGATGGTATTTGTCTTAACGAGAGAGAGGTGCTGAACTGTAGAAATTGGTGATAGAAGGAGTAAAGGTGGGTTTGCAATAGACATAAGTGTGGAAGCCCTAGGGAAGTATTGGTAACTAAGACATCTAAGAAAGGAAGTGTGTTCGATTGTTGATGTTCTATGGTAAACTGAATGTTAGGGTGTAGAGTGTTGAAATGGGCAAGGAACCTTTGTGCATGTGCAGTGGATGGGAATATACAAAAGTTATCATCGATATAACACTGGTAAAATGTAAGGGGAGAAACAAAGGAAGAGAAGGAAAGAAAAGAAGTCTGCAAGTATAGGTCCAAAGGGGGAGCCCATAGCTACTCCGTCCCTCTGTTGATAAGTGGTATCATTAAAAATGAAGTATGTCTCTGAAGTGGCTGGAGATAGTAAGGGTATTATGATCTAAATTGTAAAAGTGTGCGCGCCGTTGGAATATTTGTTTTATTAGTAGGTCTACTGTGAGCTGAAGAGGCATGTCAGTGAATGTCAGTGAATGGGAATTGTATGACTTACGAGCACATTATGGAGTTGTGGTAAGAAATGGATTGTAATTGAGTTTCAAAATTATAAAAATCTGAAACTGTATAAGAGAAATTTAATGGAAGATTTAATGATTTGGACAACATATTTGGAGAGTCGAAAGTTATGCAGCGGTATGACGCTAATACTTGTGAATAGTTATGCCTGATTGCCTCCGCTATCACTTTCACTTTTGATACTATATTATTACTTTGTATTAGTGCAACGTTCTTTAAAAACATTTTGTGCGATTTTATTGTTTTTCATGTATATATATATATATATTTTTATTTATGTTGTGACATTTTTATTAATTATATATATATATATATATATATATATATATATATATATATATATATATATATATATATATATATATATATATATATATATATATATATATATATATATATATATATATATATATATATATATATATATATATATATATATATATATATATATATATATATATATATATATATATATATATATATATATTTTGTCTCCTCTGGTGGGCAAAGGCCGGAGGTCTACCAAATTCTACCAGAGTTGGAGAACATTCTGAATCTGGTCGCTAATGGCCGAAGTGACCCGATAAACGACGTTTAAAAGTGTTGCAAGAAAAAGGAAGTGTGTTCCAGATTTTACCAGTAGAGTACATGTAAGAGTGAGCATAACGGTTAAGTCTGGGGTCGGAGAGAAAGGATGAGACTGTGTAGAAAGTCGTGTCGCACGAGCTCTTCTCAATGGAGAAGGTTTGCGACGTGAAAGTTCAGAAGAGCAATGTCCGTTATAATAGTGATAGTATAGAGAAAGTGACGCAAAGATTCAACTGGAAGAAAAAGATGGGAGAGAGTTAGTAAGAGCAAAAGAGTTTTTAAGACGAAAAGCCCTAGATTCCACCTTTTCGAGAAGAGCTGTATGTGTGGAACCACCCAAAATGTGCGAGGCGTACTCCATACGGGGGCTAACAACACCCCTTTACAGAGCAAGCAACTGGGGTTGAATAAAAAAACCACGAGGCGCCTCAGAACACCCAACCTCTTAGAAGCCTGTTTAGAGAGAGAAATAGTGTGATCTTTCCAAGAAAGATCACGAGAAAAAGAAATGCCGAGAATATTGAGGACAGTGAAGGTTTGAGTTGAGTGTTTTCGAAGAAAATAATATAGTTGTGTGGAAGATTGTGTTGAGTAGAATTTATTGAATTTTTGCGGCATTGAAAACTACCATGTTTTCTCTGCCTCAATTTGAAATACGAGAAAGATCAGAGGTCAGTTGCTCCAAGACCATCCTTCTTGAATCTATAAACTGCTATTGGGAGGGACGTCTTTCAAATTGAAAGGAGTAATGAAGGGTGAAGTCATCGGCATAGGAGTGTATAGGAGACAAAGTAATAGAGAGAAGGTCATTGATAAAAATTTGGAAAAGAGTTGGAGATAGGACAGATCATTGAGGAACACCACTATTTATAGATTTATAGTAAGAACGGTGGCCGTCTACGGCTGTTTCTATAGAACGACCGGAAAGGAAATTAGAGAGTAGGTCACAGAGAGAAGGATAGATTCTGAAAGAGGGAAGTTTGGAAACCAAATCTTTGTGCCAGACCCTATCGAAGGCTTTTGAAAAGTCTAGTGCCACAGCGAAAGATTCACCGAAATCCCGAAGAGCGGAGGACCAAGTGTCAGAGAGTAGGGAAAGAAGATCACCAGTAGAACGTTCTTTACGAAGCCATACTGGCGATCAGAGATAAGATTAGAATAATTAAGGTGTTTCCAAATTTTCCTGTTAAGGATAGGTTCGAAAACTTTAGAAAGAAAGGAGGTTAAAGGAAATAGGATGATAGTTAGAGGGTTGAGAGGGGTCCTTCTTCTTCGGCACAGGTTGAATGAGCGCACGTTTCCAGAAAGAAGGAAAGGTCGAAGTAGAAAGGCAAAGACGAAATAATTTACAGAGGCGGGTTGCACGCTCAGAAGTACAAGTTTTGAGAACCTCAGGAGGAATACCATCAGGACCATACGCCTTCTTAGTGTTAAGCTCAGAGAGAGCAGAAGCAGCGACTTTAGAAGAAATAAATAATTTTAGGCATAAATGAGTTGGAGGGGGTTGAAGGAGGAGGAATAGCTCCGGAATCGTCTAAGGTAGAGTTGGAGGCAAAAGTATGAGCGAAGAGTTTAGCTTATTTTGAAGGTAAAATGGCACTTGTGCCATGAGGAGAAATTAGAGAAGGGAAAGGTGAAGAAGCAAAGTTAGAGTTGACATTTTTTGCAAAATGCCAGAAAGGGCGAGAGGAAGAGGAACCAGAAAGATTATTGCATTTGCTGCCGAGAAAAGAGTTTTTGGTATCTCGAAGAATAGATTTTGCACGATTCCGGAATGAAGTTTAAATTGAATGAGTTTCAGGAGTTTGAAGACGACAGTAATCTCTACGGCGGATAGCTCGAGAACAAGCAGAGTTAAACCAAGGATTGTTAGGTTTAGTAGAAGGGAAAGAATATGGAATGTACCCCTCCATGCCAGAGAGAATCACCTCGGTTATACGCTCAGCACACTCAGAGGGACCCCTCCCACGAAAGCAATAATCATTCCATGGAAAATCAGAGAAGTACAACTGCAAGTCAGACCAGTTAGCAGCATGGAAGTGCCACAAACGTTTCCTCGCCAAAGGCGGAGGACGTTCTTGCGGAAGACCTGAAGAGACAGAACAGGATACGGAGATAAGAAGGTGATCGGATGAACCCAGAGGAGGAAAGAGTTTAACAGTATAAGGAGAAGGATAAGAAGTAAGGAAAAGATTAAATATGTTAGGTTCATCACCAAGACGGTCAGGGATACGGGTAGTCAGTTGCACCAACTACTCAAGGTTGTTCTGGATAGAAAAATTGTAGGCGAGTTCACCGGCTGGATCATGAGAACTAGATGAAAGCCATTGGTGGTGGTGAACATTAAAATCACCTAAAATGATGATTTCTGAGAAAGAAGGAGAAGAAAGAATGTGCTCTATTTTTGAGTTTAAATAGTCGGAGAATTTTGGATAGTCAGTGGAATTAGTAGATAAATAAACATAACAAATAAATTTAGTTGTAGAATTGCAAGGGAGCTTAAGCCATAAAGTAGAGAATTCAGGAGACTCCAAATTAGAAACACGAGAGCAAATAACATCGTTCGCACATAAGCGCAACAATCGCCTTTGGCTGAAAATTGAGGATAGAGACAGTAGGAGGTAACAGATTAAGGTTTGCTGTCAGCACACTCAAGCACTTGAGTTTCGGTTAGAAACAAGAGATGAGGTTTAGAAGAAGAGAGATGGTGTTCGACAAAGGGGAAATAAATATTGCAGAAATTAATGAAAAAAAGACCATGCATCGGGGCAAACCGGACTCCGTGTCATGGCGACACCATCCCTATCATCGGAGGCCACCAACTTCCAAGTGATGATGGGGTGAGTGGTGGTTGAGGGGCATTGTTTGGATGTCGCCCCTCGAGGCATCTCTGAGGCTGCTCTGAGTTTCGCCATTTTGTTTTGTTTTATAAAGGTAATGTAAGAGTAAGTACTTGTAAATTTGTGGAAACATGTGAAGAAATGGGGTGTAGAGGTAGTGGGAGCATAGACACTACAGTATGAAGCGAAGGTACACTAGAGACCTTCTGAGAAGGTGAAACGCGAAAAGGAATGAAACGGAATGGTCTAGCTCATCCTATCACTCCACGAGTTATGCCTTATGGCCAACCATTAGGTATAACTTGCATCGCTTCGGACTGCACTACGTCCGGAATATATATATATATATATATATATATATATATATATATATATATATATATATATATATATATATATATATATATATATATATATATATATATATATATTATATTTTCCCCGCTAGTTTTAAATCTTTCTTTATTAAAAGGAGAACAAGCAGTTTTCTGTTTATTAAAAGAAACCATAAGTTTCTTATTACTATCTCTTTATTAAGTAGAAACAAAATGTTTCTTATAATATCTCTGGGATTAAAGGAAACAGAGTACCTAAAATTATCTCTAGGAGACAAGGATGTTTTGGATACCTTTGAACAGGTGTTTCATCCATAGGGGCCTGGTCTACCTGAACATCCGAAGATGCTGGAGGAGGATCTTGCAGTGTTATATCTGGTGTTGTCAAAGGTGGTTTTTGCAGAGGAACATCTCGAGTTCTTTAAGGTAGTTATTGCATAGGAATATCCAGAGTTGTTGAAAGTAGCTCCTGCAGAGGAACATCCAGAGTGATCACAGGTGAAGGAAGATTAGTTGGTATAAGGCGATCATTGGAAACCATGAGAGGAGGGAGAGGAACTTCTGACGTTTCGATACACGTCTATTATTTCTGGGTTGGCCGTAAGTCCATATGTTTTATGCGCCGTAATAAAACACCATGCCCTTAAATAACCGTCAGATCTTTGCTTTTCTCTTCTCATCGACAGTTTATATATGGATAATTTCCTATATACTTGCTCTTCTGTGGAGGATATGAAAAATATTTTCCATCAAACCACTTCCCGCTTGAAGGAAGGCGGATTTGATCTGTGTTCCTGGAATTCAAACAATCGGGAACTTCGAGAACTTTTTGAGCAGGAAAATAAGATCTCTACTCATCAATGCCAAGAAGAGCGGGTGTTGGGATATTTGTTTCATGTTGATTCGGACATGGTTTTCTTAAGCGACTTCAAACTTGGTGAAAGTAACTACTAAACGACAGCTTCTTTCAGAGGTTGCCAAAGTCTTTGACCCCTTGTCACTGTTCCTTCCCGTGACAATACGTGGCCGTCTTTTAGTAAAAAAGACGTTGGGAACAAGAAATCGGCTGGGATGAAGAAGTGGACCAAGATTTGAGGAAAGCTTGGGGAAAACTTCGAAAGGACTTGGAGTCTTTGAAGACATTGAAGTTTCCTCGTTCATGTTTCGAAACAGATGATGCTGATTCGTCCATTGATCTTTTCTGTGACGCTAGTACCCAGTGTTACGGATTCGTCGCCTATATTAACATTCGGAGTCGAATGGTTCCAACATCCTTTGGTCAAAAGGAAAAGTTGCTCCATCGAAGGGAAAAACCTTGCCCATGCTGGAATTACTTTCTGTATATCTAGCATTGAAGTGCTTGCCTCAAGTTTTGTTCAGCTTTTCGAGCACTATATTTCGAGAGGTGCGACTATTCTCGGACTCTCAAATCTCATTAGTATGGCTACTATACGGAGGTGAAAGGTTCTCCTACATCTCAGAAGATGTTTGTTTTGATTTACACATGCATGCATGTACGAGCCATATATCTAGACCTAGTGCCTGATATGTCAACTCAGTCATTCGTACAGTCGTTTCAGAGGTTTGTTGTAAAATTCGGTGTTCCCGATGTAATTTACAGTGACAACGCTCGGAGTTTCCTTCAAGGAACCGACGCCATCGAGTCATTTGTTGTGTCAGAAAACGGTAGTGAGTTTCTACGCAAAAATCGTTTTGAACACAACCGCATACCACTTTACAGTCCTTGGGTTGGTAGCTTGTGGGAGCGCATGATACGTGTCGTTAAAGACTGTCTATTGAAGACTATAGGACGTTCATCACTGGAGTACTTTGATTTTGTTACCACGCTCTCGGAAATTGCTGATGCAATAAACTCGAGACCGTTCACCTATACATCGAATGATGATGAGATGATGCCTATAACTCCGAACTGTTTTCTAAAACCGTGTTCCAAAACTAGTATGGCATTACCTGGAACAGGATCAAGCAATCCTTTCTGGAATACCACCTCTTCGGCCAGGAACGCGCTTTTGTCATCTCTTCGTAAATCATCTGAACGGTTCGAAAACGGTTCGAAGACTTTCGAATTCGATGGTATCATGAGTACCTCCTCAGTCTTCGAGAGTCAAGTCGCGACATGTATCAGGCTAAATGGGACAACTTGATCAAAGTTGATGATGTCGTCCTGATCAAAAGTCCTGTGAAAGAAAGACCTTATTGGCAAATGGGTATCGTTACCAAGCTCATTCATGGTGATGATGGAAAAGTACGAACGGTATATATGAAAACTCCAGGAGGACAGTCGAACTTATATCCTATTAAAATCTTATATCCGCTTGAGTTATCTATCACTCACAGTGGTAAGGACAATCGTTCTGATAATATAGCACCCTCATCAGCATCCCAACCTCTTACTGATTGGACTGTTCCTTCATCTATACCGAACCCTTCTTGTCCAAAACCTTGTCGTACTGTCCGCGTAGCCGCGGCAAGAGCAAGGACGATGCTCTTACAAAAATTATCTTACGAAGAGGAATCGGAATCAGATTAGATAAGGGTGGGAATATCGACAAAGCGGTGGGTTTATATGATTTTCGGATAAAGTTGTAAGTGTATGAATGCAACTTTGTGTTCATTATATCGATTGAGCTTGTCGAACGTTCGCGAATCAGTATATGCCTCCCATGTACTTCAGGGGAGTCATTCCCCCCCGGGAGGATTTTAGAATTATTAATGACGATTAAGTTATTTTTCTCATTAATTATCAAATTTCTTTAATTATTGGAATTGCTGGTTGATTTCATAGTACTTTAATCTATTTAATGTTAATATGTCAGCTTTGAGTTTTTGAGAATGGTGACTTAATGAAAACTTCACCTTACAAAACGTCTTTACAAAAACCTCTTTTGAAATTTGCCTAAAAATTGCTTAATAAAATTTCGCTAAGAATGACTTTTTTTGATTTTGTGAAGTGAAGTGTTCTAATTTGCTCCGCAAAATTTTTCGTTTTCGTAAAAAACGTTTCGTACCATCATTTTACATCGTTCAACTCTTTCTTACAAATTCTTTAAAAGTGCTAAATTCAAAACTGTGTTAAATTCGAGATTTTCGTTAAAAAGAAATTTATAGCTTTTATATAGAGTTTAGTAATTTGTGTCAAACTATTAATGGTAAAAGTTTCGCTTTGTTAATATAACACCTATCGATAAACAATTTTACCCGGGTAAATTTCGGTATAAGGTCGATAACTATGCGGCACTGTATCTGAAGCTTTTGCCATACTAAAGACTAACCAACTCGAAATTCTGGAGAGGAAGTTAATTACTTTCGACTTTGGATAGGAGATGTCAAAAAATTTCTTCAAGAGAAACCTAACGAACCTGATACATCAAAAATAAGATATGTTTTCTTCTAAAATTGTTTTTCTCTGGAGCTCCGAGCTGATATTTGAATAAATATTTAAACTTTAAATATTTAAATACTCGAAATTGAGATTCGAGCAAAATTTTAATTTCGTACTTGCAATATTGGGAATTGCAAGCTGCTCTCCTAAGCTTCTTGTCGTTTCACCAACTACATTCCCAATAATATATATATATATATATATATATATATATATATATATATATATATATATATATATATATATATATATATATATATATATATATATATATATATAAATGGGCTAGTTAATTAGGTAATTAACTCCAAACAATTAATATCTTCGTATTTTTATTAAGATAGCAGATGCAAAATGAAATGATAATTGGGAGGCAACAATGCATCTAGCAAAATAATGGGTATTATCCAATAAAGCACAAGATATATTTAAAACAAGATTTAGCACTTCTAATATCTTCAATGTTATTAGTTTGATTAATAGATCGGATATTAATTATTATAATTTCGTTCAGCTCGCCTTGAGATTTACAGAGGGTGAGCTCCTACTCCAGACTATATCAGACGCTAAACTGATTCCTTCTCCTTCCCGCGTTTTGAAAGCATCTTACTTCAGGAGAGGGTCTTGCTTCCCATTGGTCGGTTTAACTTAGTGCCGTTTCTAGCATCATTATTGCACTTCTTTACATTGTTATCTTAACAAGGCCTCAACTAAATTAACTAACAAGTAGTGTCGTCAAAGGGTTATAACGAAGCTTTAGTTTCACAATGAATTATCTATAAACAGCATGCAATTATATTTAAGCAAGAGAATGCCTACTTTAATACAGATTCTGTTTGGCACAAGGGGGGTGAGGAGTTGGGTCCATTATATATATATATATATATATATATATATATATATATATATATATATATATATATATATATATATATATATATATATATATATATATATATATATATATATATATATATATATATATATATATATATATATATATATATATATATATATAGTGATGGAGTGATTCCAAAATTTTTACCGATACCAATTCTGAAATTATATATATATATATATATATATATATATATATATATATATATATATATATATATATATATATATATATATATATATATATATATATATATATATATATATATATATATATATATAAAACTCAATTCCTCCATCTCACTACTCGGCACAATCTTCCACACAACTATGATATCTTCTTCGAAAACACTCAACTCAGACCTTCATCTGTTCTTAATATTCTCGGTGTTTCCTTTTCTCGTGATCTTTCTTGGAAAGATCACATTACCTCTCTTTCTAAACAAGCTTCTAAGAGGTTAGGTGTTCTGAGGTGCCTTCAGTATTTCTTCACTCCACCCCAGTTGCTTGCTCTGTATAGGGGTGTTGTTCGCCCCTGTATGGAGTATGCTTCGCACATCGGGGGTGGTTCCACACATACAGCTCTCCTAGAGAAGGTGGAGTCTAAGGCATTTCGTCTCATCAACTCTCCTGCTCTTACTAATTCTCTCAATCTCTTTCTGCCCGTCGAATTGTTGCGTCACTCTCTCTATACTATCGCTATTACAATGGACACTGCTCTTCTGAACTCTCTCGTCACATACCTCCTCCACTGAGAAGGGCTCGTGCGACTCGACTTTCTACACAGTCTCATCCTTTCTCTGTCCAACTCTCTGAGCCCAGACTCAACCGCTATGCTCTGTCCTACATGTACTTTACCGGTAAAGTCTGGAATACACTCCCTTCTTCTATTTTTCCAACTTCCAATGACTTACACACCTTCAAACGTCGTGTATCAGGTCACGTCGGCCTTTAATTTGACCATTCTTCCGTTTTTCCCCCTAACTCTGGTGGAATTGTAGTAGGCCTCTGGCCTTTGCCCACCAGAGGTGATATATATATATATATATATATATATATATATATATATATATATATATATATATATATATATATATATATATATATATATATATATATATATATATATATATCCCAGTAAGGCTCTAGGGATCTATCAGCGGGGCCAGCACTCGTATCCATCTAGATATGTCGTAAATAATTCCATCTTCCACCAGCTTCTCTACCGTAGGCATCTGATGTCGCTTCAATGAATTCCCAACTGACTCCACCCATCTTTTCCTGGGTCTCCCTCTTGGTCTTCTACCTCTTGGCGTCCACTCTCACATCCCTCTAGCCGCTCTTCCCTCCAGCATCCTCCACACGCTTCCCAACCATCTCATTCTTGCTGCATCTATCTTTTGATTAATTGGTTCAACCCCTATACTTTCTTTAATTCTTTCTTTTCTTATCCTCTCCCTCCTGGTCCTTTCCACCATCAACCGCAGCACTCTCATCTTTGCTGCTTAAATTCTGCTTTCTTTTCTTGTTGTCGTACTTTAAGTCTCCGCTCCATTTACCAAATTGGTGTCAGAGTACTTTAAAAAATTACTTTCTTTACTCCAATATCCATTTTTCTGTCGTCCACGAGGGGCACAACTCCCTCACCACACTTCCGTATTTTTCCATCTTGTTGGTTATTTACAGCGTATATCCTTATTCCTTTGTGAATTCTCCCCCAAATACTCACATCTCTCTTCCACCCTGACACCCTCACCTCCTCGCTATCCACCTTCAGCACAAGCTCCTCTCCCTCCTCCTCCCTACGAACTGTTAACAGTTCTGTCTTCTCAACATTCGCGCTCAATCCCGCCTCTTTTAGCTTTTCAGCAAAATTTCTTATCACCTTTCTTAACTTCTCCCTATCTTGTCTATATATATATATATATATATATATATATATATATATATATATATATATATATATATATATATATATATATATATATATATATATATATATATATATATATATATATATATATATATATATATATCTCTCTGGTAGGTAAAGACCAAAGGCCTACTATTTTTTACCAGTTTTGGGGCAATTCCGGAACCTAATCGTTAAAAGCTGACGTGCACCTATACACTGTGCTTGAAAGTGTGCAAATCAAAAAAAGTTGGGAAAATAGATAAAGGAGTGTGTTTCAGACTTTACCAGTAGAGTACGTATAAGATTAGGCATAGCAGTTAAGTCTGGAATTAGACAGTCGGACAGAGAAATGATGAGACTGTAGAAAGGCGTGTTGCACGAGCCCTTCTCAATGGAGGAGAAATGTAGCGGGAGAGTTCAGTTATAGTATAGAGTGAGTGACGCAACAGTTCGAAGGCAGAAAGAGATTGCAGAGAATTAATGAGTTGTTAAGACGAAAAGCCTTGTAAAGGAAAGCTGCGTGAGTGGAACCATCTCAGATGTTTGAGGCTTACTCTATTAAATTTAGGAATTGAAAAGAAAAAGTTAATTATAAAATGATGGTATATTTAGTAGAATTAATAGGAGAGAAATTTAATATAAGCCGAACCAAGAGTCAAGATTGGTTTCTCCCAAATTTGCATAAGACATTAACTTGTATTCAAAAGAGCATCTCTGTAAATGCGATATAAAAACAGATTTTAGTTAGAAATATGATTATGAACAACTTCAAAACGAAAGAACACAATAGTATAGAATAACTTACACTGATCTTAATAGAAAAGCTTCTTTTTGAGAAATATTTTATTTCCTCATGCAGAAACCATTAAAGTGCATCAGTCCCCTTCGTCAGGAAGTTTTATTCATAAACTCTTCACTGCAGCAATGTCACGAATAATCTAGTAAAAGAACGTATTATCGAACAAATTAAATAGTCAAGTTTATTTTATCAATTGATTTTATATCAAACGATATGTTTAATAAGTCTTGAATGAAAATGTTTAAGAACTTTTTGGTAAGAAATCTTTAAAAGAAATTATCAGTTTGAAATCTATTAGATAACTCTGCTTTAAGAGAATCTTAGTCGTTATGACAGCAAAATAAGAACTTTCCTCTACGGAATAGAATTGAGAACTGAACTATAAAAAAATAGAAACCTTCCATTTTACATTTAGTGCTATCCATTTTTAGATTTTAGCTATATGATTTTATATTTTTACCCATATGAATATTATAATTTTTGTAACTCCAAATAGGGGAGAACAACACTCCTATAAAGAGAAAGCAAGTGGATTTGCGCAAAAAAAAAAAAAAAAAAAAAAAAAAAAAAAAAAAAAAAAAAAAAAAAAAAAAAAAAAAATAAATAAATAAATCACGAAGGTGCCAAAAGAACACCCAAGCTCTTAGAAGCTTGTTTAGAAAGAGAAGTAATGAGATCCTTTCAAGAAAGATCACGAGAGAAAGAAACACCGAGAATATAAGGGACAGATGAAGGCTAGAGTTATTTGTTTTCGAAGATGTTATAGTTGTGTGGAAGATAGTGTCGAGTAGAGATATGGAGGAACTGAGCTTTAGAGGCATTGAAAACAACTATGTTTACTCTGCCTCGATTTGAAATGCGAAAAAGATCAGAGGTCAGTTGCTCCAATACCACCATT
Organism: Armadillidium nasatum; assembly: GCA_009176605.1. Classification (NCBI taxonomy): domain Eukaryota; kingdom Metazoa; phylum Arthropoda; class Malacostraca; order Isopoda; family Armadillidiidae; genus Armadillidium; species Armadillidium nasatum. The sequence goes on from SEYY01005420.1 coordinate 15,967, forward strand.
CTAGCTGGGAGGGGCGACTATCAAACTGAAAGGAATGATGAAGTGTGTTGTCATCAGCATGGGAGTTGATAGGTAATGAAGTAATAGAGAGAAGATCATTAATGGAGAGTGGACAAAGTTTTGGGGACATGACAGAATACCTAGGAAAACCACTATTAGTAGATTTAAAGGATGAACGGTGGCCGTCTATAACAGCAGCTATAGAATGACCGGAAAGAAAATCAGAGAGAAGAAAAGATTCCGAAAGAGAGAAGTTATGAAATCAAAGCTATGTACCAGACGCTATCGAAGGTTTTAGAAATGCCCAGCGCGACAGCAAAAGATTTACCGAAATGCCGTAGAGCGGAAGATCAAGAGTCAGGTAGAAGGAAAAGAAGATCACCAGTAGACCGTTTTTTTATGAAAGCCATATTGGCTATCAGAGATAAGATTTGAAGAATTGAAATGTTTCCAAATCTACCTGTTAAGGATAGATTCAAAAACTTTAGAAAGAGTGGAAGTTAAAGAATGGGATGTTAGTTGGAGGATTAAATGGGATCCCCCTTCTTCGGCACAGGCTGAATTAGCGCACGTTTCCAGCATGAAGGTAAGGTTGAAATAAAAAGAAAGAGACGAAATAGTTTACCAAGGCAGGGTGCAAGCTCAGAAATACAAGTTTTGAGAACCACAGGAGGGATACCATCAGGACCGTACGCCTTCTTGATATTAAGCTCAGAGAGAGTAGAAATAACGTCTTTAAAAGAAATTACAATTTTAGGCTTAAATAAGTTGGAAGGAGTTGAAGGAGGAGGAATAGCTCCGGAATCGTCTAAGGCTGAATAAGAGGTAAAAGTTTGAGCGAAGAGTTCAGCTTTAGATGAAAGCAAAACGGCAGTTCTGCCGTAGTAAGATAGTAGAGAAGGGAAAGAACAAGAAGCAAAGTTAGAGTTGACATTGTTTGCAAAATTCCAGAAAAAAACATGAAGATGAGAAACCAGAAAGTTAGAAAAGAGTTTTTAGTGTTGCGAAGGATAGATTTTGCACGATTCCGGGATGAAATATAAGTTGCGTGAGTTTCTGGAGTTTGAAGACTATGGCAATCCCTGAAGGCAACATCTCTGCGGCAGATAGCGCGAGAACAAGCATAATTAAACCAAGGTTTGTTAAGTTTAGTAGAAGAGAAAGAATATGGAATTTACGCCTCCATGCCAGAGAGAATCACCTCAGTAATGCGTTCTACACACTCTGGGGGACCCTTCTCTCGGAAGCAATAATCATTCCACTGGATATGAAAGAAGTGCGACCGCAAGTCAGACCAGCTTGCATTACCGAAATGCCACAAACGAATCCTTTCAATAGAAAGGAACACTTGAAGAGGTAGAAGAGGACACAGTGATAAGAAGGTGATCGGAAGAACCCAGAAGAAAGAAAGAGTTTAACAGTATAAGGAGAAGGATTAGAAGTTAGAAAAAGGTCTAAAATGTTGAGTTCATCTGCAAGATGATCAGGAATACGAGTAGGGAGCTGCATCAACTGCTCAAAGTTGTTCTGGATAGAAAAGTTGTAGGCGAGTTCACCGGCTATCATGAGAACCAGAAGAAAGCCATTGGCGGTGGAGAACATTGAAATCACCTAATATGGTGATTTCACAGAAAGGAGAAGAAGAGAGAATGTGCTACATTTTGGAGTTTAAATAGTCAAAGAATTTTTTATAGTCAGTAGAATTAGGAGATGAAAAAAGAACAAATGAATTTAGTCGTAGAATAGCAAGAAAGCTTGAGCCATAAGTTGGAAAATTCGGAAGACTCCAAATTAGAGACACGAGAACACACGACATCGTTGCGTATTTATGCACAACAATTGCCTTTTGGCTGAAAATTGAGGATAGGGTTTGCTATCAGAACGCTCAAACGTATGAGTTTCTGTCAAGAACAAGAGGTGAGGTCTAGAAGAAGAGAGGTGATGTTCATCAAAGTGGAAATTGGAGTGTAGTCCGCGAATGTTGCAGAAATTAATGAAAAAAATAGACCGTGCATCAGGACAAGCCGGCTGCAGAGTCTTGTGGCACCTACCCCATCACTGGAGGCCACCAACTCCCAAGTGGTGACGGGGAAAGGGTAGATGAGGGGCTATTTTTGGAAGCCACCCCCCCTAGAATTCTCCAAGGCTACTGTTGTTGACGGCATTATTAAGGTTTTTTATTTTTTTTATTTGATTTATTTTTATTTATTTATTTATTTTTTTTTTTAAAAGAGGTGTGTGTCTGTAATAGTATTTTATGTGTTAAGGAGAGCCTACTCCGTGTAGAAGAAGGTGGAGATGAACACGAAAGGGAGCGAACCAATGGGCACCGGGATGAGATAGAAAGTACCCTTAACATCCCATATACCCATTGGGGGTAATCGCATCGCTTCGGGAGCTCTACTTCCCTGCCAGTATAAATAAATAAATAAATTAATCAATTAATTAATTAAAAAAATAAATGAATATTAAATAAATAAATAAATTTTATATATATATATATATATATATATATATATATATATATATATATATATATATATATATATATATATATATATAT
>SEYY01005421.1:0-52458 GCA_009176605.1 Armadillidium nasatum
GAGCAACTAACTTTGATCTTTCATGTATTTCAAATTGGGGTAGAGAAAACATGATGGTTTTCAATGCCTCAAAAACTCAATTCCTCCATCTTTCTACTCGACACAATCTTCCACTCAACTATGATATCTTCTTCGAAAACACTAAACTCAAACCTTCATCTGTCCTCAATACTCTTGGTGTTTCTTTTTCCCGTGATCTTTCTTGGAAAGATCACATTATTTCTCTCTCTAAACAAGCTTCTAAGAGATTGGGTGTTCTGAGGCGCCTTCGTGGTTTTTTACGCCACCCCATTTGCTTGCTCTGTATAGGGGTGTTTTTCGCCCCTGTATGGAGTACGCCTCATCTGGGGTGGTTCCACACATACAGCTATTCTTGAAAAGGTGGAGTCTAGGGATTTTCGTCTCATCATTTCTCATGCTCTTACTCTCTCCAGTCTCTTTCTTCCCGTCGAATTGTTGCATCACTTTCTCTATACTATCGCTATTACAACGGACATTACTCTTCTAAACCCTCACGTCACATACCACCTTCATTGTGAAGGGCTCGTGTGACACGACTTTCTACACAGTCTCATCCTTTCTCTATCCAACTCTCCGACCCCAGACTTAACGCTATACTCACTCTTACATGTACTCTACTGGTAAAGTCTGGAACACACTCCCTTTATCTGTTTTCCCAACTTCCTTTGACTTGCACACTTTTAAACGCCGTGTATCGGGTCACGTTGGCCATTAGCGACAAGATTCTGAATGTTCCCAACTCTGGTGGAATTGGGTAGGCCTCCGGCCTTTTCCCACCAGAGGAGACATAAAGAATATATATATATATATATATATATATATATATATATATATATATATATTATATATATATATATATATATATATATATATATATATATATATATATATATATATATATATATATATATATATCAGCATCGGATTATACGAGAAGATCCAAGAGAAAGGGCGACAGGGTTATCAAACCTGCCTTATATCTGGACTAGGATTGAATACCCGTATCACCAGTATTGAAAATAGGAGTAAAATATCAATACTGAACTTCCAATACCGATATTAGAAATATTAATGTAATAAAATTTATTTTTGCAATTTTTAAAAAGTAAAAATAAATGTTAACCATAAAATTTCATTTTCTCTTTCTTTTTTTTTATTATTATTATTATTATTCCTCACCTAGACAAGGTGGTATTTTAGATTTAAAAGTTTTCATGATCCTAGAATCTTGAAAAATCAAAGAGGGCGAAGTATATCATTTTCCTTCCAAAGCATCCTTAAAAATACACCAGAAACCCTTTTTCTAAAACCTTTCTCAATAGGAGAAAATGGCAATGCAGCTCAAAATACCTCAAAATAGTTATTGCCCAGAAGAATCAAGAGATGAATAAGATTACCAGTTTTTAGAATTCATAAGAGAAATAGAAAATGCAGAAACTGGTTCTGAAAGAGCAAGTTTTCAGTACTTTCTGATGCGAAGGAAAAATTCCAAAAGCTTCGAATTTTCTTTGAAGAGATGTGATAATTTAAACAAACTGTATAATGATAAGATCTGTATTTTACCCCGTAATGTAGAGTCCAAAAAGGGATTTTTAAGCAGCAGAACTTTTACACTACAAAATTGAGGATCGAGCTTCTCATAGGATTCATTAAATAGCCATTGTTTTTTAAAATGTTTTTTTTTCTTTTTTTTTTTCTTTTTTTTAGGTGAAAAGTAAGGTATTTAACAGGCAGTCTATATCTTAGCACCAAGTATTTCTATTAAATGGATTTCTTAATTTTATTTTCGTAAAGGATTTTTTCGTTAAAATTTAGAGATCCTTTTGTTATAAATGGATGTTTTCAAAATGTAATCATAAAAATTAATTTGTCAATTTTTACTGAATAAAAAGTCATTCACTTTTTTTTTATTAATTTATTACCACAAAGAAATTATATTTTCTAAAAATTAAATTTTTTCAATACCGGTATTGGAAAAAAAAAGTCTATATTAATATCGATTTTGAAAAACATAATATTTTTACACCCCTAATCTGGACCCAAACACCTCAGTCCCTACAATGATTCCACTTATAGAGGAAGTGACTTAATCAATACCCAACCTACCCTACAATACCCTCCACTGCAATGTACATTCTTTCGTCTTAAAATATTCTCCTCTTAAAAGTTCCTCTGTTTGTAACTCCTTGACTTCCTAAAGGAAATAGACTTTTAGCCAACTGAAAAACTCTGTCTCGCTTTATTGATTGTCTCGCTTTATTGATCTTCACAGACGGATCCGATCCTTATCCGAAGAGGGAGTGGGTGTTGCAGGAATTTTGTTATGCCTTACTCTCTCACGTTTTCCCTCAATCGGCTTCTGTTTTTACAGCTGAGCGTACTGCAAGTTTAATTGCCCTGTGTATAATCCTGCTTCTAAATAGTGATCAATCCTATATCATATATTCAGACTCCCTGCAAGTCTTGCAAGCTCTTTACTTTGTATTCGCCTTACAAAGGTCTCTGAGAATCATCTTCAACCTTTCCTTCTTGCTCTTTCAGTCTCTGCCGAAGAAGAGAGACCCTCTCAATCCTCCAACTATCATCTTATCGCTTTAACCTCTGTTCTTTCCAAAACTTTCAAATCTGTCCTTAACAGGAAAATTTGGGAACATCTTAAATTTTTTAATCTTTGATCACCAGTATGGCTTCAATTAGAATGCCCAACTGGTAATCTTTCCTTCTCTCTTACCTTGATCCTCAACTCTTCATCATTTTTGGTGAATCATTTGCTGTGGTGATAGACATATCAAAAAATTTCTATAGTATATGACAAAAAGTTTGATTTCTAAACTTCCCTCCTTTCTGTATTTATCCCTCTCTGTGGTCTTCTTTCTTATTTACTTTACGGCCTTTCTGTAGCAGCAGTTCTAGATGGCCACCATTTATACTTTATATCTACAAATAGTGATGTTCCTTAAGGTTCTGTTCTATCACCAATTTTTTCTACTTTTCATCAATGATCCATCTGTCACTTCGTCTCTTATCTCCTCTTAGGCTGTCTGTTCCATCCTTCATTTCTCCTTTTAATTTGAAAGACGACTCACTGAACAGTTAATGCTAAGAGGTTGGCTTTTAAGCAACTGATCTCTGATCTATCTTATATCTTTAGATGGGTGGTTGAAGGGTTATAGTTATTTTCAAGCCTCAGAAACCCAGTTCATTCATCTATCTACTGGACAGTCTTCCACACAACTTTAATATCTTCGAATGCACACAACTTGGATTCTTATGATCTTCATATTCTTCGTAATTCTTTGATCTTACTTCGAAGGATCACATTATCTTTCTTTGGAAGTTCCTAAGAAGTTAGGAGTTCTGAGGCGCCTTAGTAACTTCTTTCCATCACCTTGGTTGTTGGCTCTGTAAAGGGTTGTTGTTTACCCTTGTATGAAATATGCATCACATATTTTGGTTGGTTTCTTACGTACTGCACTTCTTGATAATGTAGAGACTTCTGCTTTTTATCTTGTCAGCTTTTGTACTCTAGATAATCCCCTTCAATCTCTTCCTAGCAGTTGTTCTGTTTCATCACTCTTTATACTTCGTTACTACAATGAACATTACTTCTCTGAACTCTCAAGTCGTATAACCACTCTATTGGTAATGTCGGAAATACAATCCCTTTATCCATTTTCCATCTTCCCCTGACATGTACACGTTCAAAAGCCTTGTATCGTGACATGGCCTTTAATTTAAGACACCTCAATAAACTTTCCCTAATTTATTTGAAATTTTAGTAGAGCATCTGGCTTGACTCACCGGAGGTAACTATATATATATATATATATATATATATATATATATATATATATATATATATATATATATATATATATATATATATATATATATATATATATATATATATATATATATATATATATATATATATATATTCGGTCTTTTAATTTAATTTGACAACGATTCTGGCATATTTCCTAGCTATGGTGGAATTATATATATATATATATATATATATATATATATATATATATATATATATATATATATATATATATATATATATATATATATATATATATATATATATATATATATATATATATATATATATATATATATATATCCGCTATTTTATTACCTTAATCTACAAATATCAACTTTTACCTTGATATTTTAATTTCTATTCGTACAGACTCTTCCTTCACGTGCGAAGGAATTCGTTATTCTCACATAAGGGATCTAAATAATTTACCAGAGTCTTCAAATGATCAAACTCTTGAAGAATTACTGCTCGACTTTTTCAGTTTTTACTCAACATTTAATCCCAAAAATGCAATTTCCCTCGTTACTGGAAAGACCTTTTCAAAGACCAAAAATACTGCTCTACATATAGAGGTAAATAACATTTTATTTTATTCATTTTATTTATTTATTCATTTTATTGAAACATTCTCTTTCCTTTTTAAAATGTTATCATTATCACAGAATCCATTGGAATCGGACCTCAATGTAGCAAAATGTGTGAGGTATGAGCATTTGGAATGTTTTAAGGAGGAATGCATAAGAGCCATTTCTCTGTTATCAGAAGGAAATGATAAATCTGTAAGTATCTCTTTTAGTTATGTTTAAATAAATATACATATTGGTAAGGAAACACTTAAAGAGAACTGAAATTTTAGGATGTTATTCAAATTAATAAGATTATGAAATGTAAGCCAAACTGAAATGTCGACATGCACTGAAATACAAATTTTGGAATTGTGTAGTTATTGAAAATGGGGAAAATTTAGTATAAAAAGAGAGTTAGTATAGTAAAGTAGCCAAAGCATTGGACACGTGTTTGTAGTTGGAATTTATAACCACCTGACCTCGACGTTGCAAATAATTCATCTTTTGACGAGTATCGACGTTCATTTTAAATTATATAAGCCTCTTCTTTAGATCTTTTGAAGCTCTTCCCTTTTTGTTCATGGCTTTTTCGACCGACCGAAGTTTCCTGAAACTTTTTCTGTGTTAAGAACTGCAAGTTTAGCAGTCATATCTTCATTTAGACCTTGAAAAACCGGTTGTTAAAGTAAAGTTAAGGAAACGCCATTATTTGAAACTAGTTTTGTAAGGTATTTCAGAAACTTATTTAGCTAACCATGGTTACAGCAATTGGTCTGACGTGAAGAATTTTTTTTTAGTAATGTTTATCTTTCTGTAGATATATCAATTGTTGATTATGGTGTAGTTCAAAATATTTTTATTACAACTCTTCTTTTAGTGCATCAGATATCTTTTCAGATTTGATGCTATGTGGTTGTTACATTTTATCAAAGCTAGTAGAATAACTGATAATAATTATTGCTCTGCATAACTTTTCATCTTATATTTTTCTCTTATCTCTTAAGTTTTCAAAAACACACTTTATATTATTTTGAGAAAATATTTTGATTAAAAAAAAAATGAATCCTTGGATCCATTGAAAACCGCCGTCTGACCCAAATCCTCCCTGACACTTCGAGCAACCTCTCCAAACAATAATCTATAATACCTTCTGAATAATAAATAGACTATACTGATACAGAGCTAGAAATTATTATTTGATCTTACCTTGTTGTTTTCCTCTCTTGTACTGATGGTCCTTCCGTATGACCAAATCAGACAACAGAGTCTAGCCTAATCCACACCAAAGCCCCCAGGACAACTACAACACAGAGCGATCAGAGATATAGAAACCCAGATTCCCAAGTGAAAAAAGCCACCCCTGATATCTAATCTGTCTGGAATTAGTCGCTGCTTCAAAACAAAATAAATATTCCTTTTTCTTCTAGAGTTTTATACTCTATAACTTATAATTAAATAATCTTTAACCTTAATATTATCTTATCACAAATTAAATTAAAAGGGAGGAACTATGACCCTTTCTTAACTAACACCTTATCTTTAACCTTTTATATATATATCCTGAAATCCTGAAAAAAAGAAAGAATCTTATAATACATGTAACGAAAAAATAAACTCCCTCTCCTTCTAACAGCTCCTTCCAAACCTCCAAACCATGTCTCTCTACTGTCGATCCTAGGATACCAGTCTTCTTCTTCTACTCTTCTTCCTCTTCTTCTTCTTCTTCTTCTTCTTAAACCTATTAAAATATACACCTTCAATAGTAATGCAGTCTTCTCTTTCCTTAACAAAATAGGCATTCTTTATGTGTGGTGATAGCCATCTCTATCTCCAATAACTTGCTCATTGACTCCCGTTTTAGACTAAGTACAGTCCACCGAGTTGATCCAACATGGTCTGACAGCTTCTTGCGAGCCATGCCAGTGCCTGTACATTCACTCAAAAAATATACAATTATCTACTTAAAAATTGTCCCAAATAATTCCCACTTATTCGTTGGGACAACTGGCAATAATGTCAATGCATGTCCAAAGAATTTGTGAAACATTGTTGCCACTTGTGTCATCGACTTTTAGATATTTCACTCGAACACTTCATCATGTTCCAGTGAAGTTTTTAAATGATAATGAATTTTTTTTCTTCTTATAAATGTGAATATCAATAATCAAAATGTATTTCTATGCATACAAAGAAATAATGAAGAAATAGAGAATAAGAATTGTATCTCTGAAGTTTTTAGTTAATTGAACACAACCAAGGCCCAGACCTAATTACTACAGTTATAGACTATTAATACTTTAGAAGTATCAAGGTTATCGAACCGACAAAAGAATGTATTATTTCTATAAGTGGATTTTCGTCTTCCTGCAATTCTTGTATAATAAAAATGGAAGCTTAGGAAATAATATGATCAAATATAATTTTTTAAAATTTATTTGCTGTTATCATTAGAAAAATATTTTAGTTATAAGAAAAATATTTTATTATTTTAAAAAAAGAAAAGAAACCTACATTTAGTAAGAATAGCCATTTTAAATAAAACAATGATCTACAACAAAATATTTTCATAAATTTTAAGAACATATTCACCAACGCACCCACAGCTTTATATCCCCCTCTTGAAGTTAGACTCGTTGTCGTCGAGAGGGGGCAAAGATCAATTGCATCTGCGTATATTTTCCTTCCCTTCTTTTGTTATAATTTGTTTGTTTCTTTTAATTTCTATTATCATTTTTATTTTTATTTTCCCCTCCTCTCCGCTTCCTTTTATTTTGTGTTTGTTCTTTTGTTTCTAATGTTATTTTTCCCTTGTTCTGTAAGTTTTTTTTTTCTTATTTCTTTTTTGTTTGTTTGCAATCTTTACATACGTGTTTATGTATGTATACTTTTTTTTCGATTATTGCGAAGAGGTATATGGGTGCCGATTCCTTTCCCCGTGGTGATTCGCATCAATCCCCACCTATGTATATGGGATGTGCTTTGCATCTTCCTTTTTTGTGGTTTGAAGCACAACTTAGCATCAGGTTTGGCCCTTTTTCCTTGATCCTTCTGGAGCACCTATAATATAAAGTGTCGTGCTACCTTGCGCGGACCCCACGTACCAAACTTACTGAAACTTAACGTCCATGGAGGGGGACCAATTAACTTGATATAAAATGGTTGTGCAATTAAATATGCCTCGTAACCCCACGGTCTCTATGGTAACTGAATCGGAAGCGAATATTGGATCTTTGGTTTTGGACAATTCTTTCGGAATCTGACACTTTAGTTCCCCCTGTACCCATACTTGAGGGACTTCTGCCATCTTATGACACGTCTGTGTTTGGCAGGCCTATCCCTCCTCAGGTGTCCAAGATGCCATTTTCGTCTTCTCAGATGAGGGCCCAGCTACGATCACATAATTTTCATGGACCTTCCTCTTTGTATTCCTCGAAATGTTTACTTCCTATGTATTTTTTTTATTCGCTCAGGTTCTTCAATGCTCCTGACTGATCACAGTATCATCAAGATAAATAATGATTTAAATCTCCTTCTCAATACCCGTGACCCTGGGGTCACTAAGATGAGGAATAATTAATTCTCTTCTCGTCAGAGCTTCGACTGAACTGCGAATTTCGATCCTGGAAAATATTCCTGTACTCTCTGACTTCTCAGTGATTTCTATCCCTGACAGTTTTTGCAATGCCTCCAAGGATACGATATTTGCTGATGATGTAAAATTCCTAACACCCCAGGATATCTTGAAAGGTTTACAGGAGTACTTTCCGGTGACAGGGGTGTATCGTTTCCCGCCGAAGAGGGATATCCTCAACTTCCCGAATGACCGTTTGTTGCTCACTTTCTGTACGTCTTACTCTCCATCCAATGTCAACATAGGCTATTTGAAATTTTCAATCAGAATTTACATCTCCCTACCTTAACGATGATTTTTTTTGGCCACCCTCAAAAGTATTGCTAGGTGTGGTGGGAATTTCCACATGCCCTGTTCTAGCCTACTTTCGTGTCTGAATTGTAAGGGAGATCACAGTGCATCAAGTGTTGCTTGCCTCCGTTATATATTTGAACAAGGGGTCCTTTACATCCAAACCCTCTAGAAATTGGACAGGAGGGAGGCCCACTGCTTGGCTGATGAACAAAGACCTGTGGATCAATCGTATGCCTGCAACTGCTTTAATTTCTGCATCCTCAGCATCTCAGGCGTCTAAACATCTTGGACCTTCCGAGACGGTACTTGAGGACTTCTGTTCCTACTTCCTCTGGTGTTGTCTCGCCTCTGCCTTCCAGTGCACCGGAATCCTACCTTGCGGTGTTTGGTACTTCTGAGGTTCTGCGTCCTCATTCCCCAAACTAATATCCCAAGCTTCCTCTCCACAGCCTAAGATATTAAGAAATTTTGAGAGTCTACTTGCTTCTCTCCCAAAAGGTGCATGTGGTGGGATTGTACAGCATCCTTTGTTGCCAGTCTCTGCTGATCATCCGGAAGTGCGTGTTTTTCTCAGCCCCGGAGATATTCAGGCATCTGTTTCCCTGCGGCACCTGCCCAAACCAGCTGTTCCCTCCTTCATGGGAATCACTATTGCTTCCCTTTCTCTGCGTAGTTCCTCGGAAGGAGAGCTTGTTTAACAGCAAATTCGTCCTCCCTCTAAGGAATTTACCCACTACTGTGAGATTGATTTCCTTTAAAATCGGAGAGTTCCCCAGAGTCCTCCATCCTCTCTGCGTCGAAAAAAATGTGCACGTCGGCATATTTCACAATCAGTTACCACAACCCCCGGCTGAGATAAAATCTTGATCACGGTCTCCTGGGAACACCTTGGATAAGCCTTCCTCTTGCCTCGATGTTGACTGTGTTGGCTCCCTGCCTGGTTCTCACTTCTCATTCTTCTATGGAATCTATACAGATTTTCCTAAATGCTGATGGTGAGGTGATCTCTGCTGCTGTCTCGCTTCAGGGTCTGGTCTCTGGGAAAGGTACCCTAGACCTTTTTAATATTTCGTCCGAGGGAGTCGCTACTGGCTGGGTGGTGATGAAAATGAAAAATAGGAAGCGAGAGAGTTGGTGAGACGAAAAACCTAGACTTCACCTTCTCTAGGAGAGCTGGAAGCATACTCCATACAGGAAGAACGGTGGCCGTCTACAACAGCAGCTATAGAACGGCCAGAAAAGAAATTACAGAGAAAATCATAGATAGAGAGATAGATACCGAAAGAGGGAAGTTTAAAATCAAAGTTTTGTGCCAGACTCTGTCCAGCGTGACAGTAAAAGATTCACCGAAATGCCGAAGAGCGGAGGACCAAAGGTCAGAGAAAAGGAAAAAGATCACCAATAGAGCGTTTCTTACGAAAGCCATACTGTCGATCAGAGATAAGATTAGAAGAATTGAGATGTTTTTAAATCTTCTGTTAAGGATAAATTCGAAAACTTTAGAGAGAACGGAGGTCACAGAAATGGGACGATAATTGGAGGATTGAGAGGATCCTCCTTTTTCGGCACAGGCTGAATGAGCGCACATTTCCAGCAAGAATTGAAGGTTGAAGTAGAAAGACAGAGACGAAATAGTTTACCAAGGCAGGCTGCAAGCTCAGAAGCACAAGTTTTGAGAACTACAGAGGAATACCGTCAGGACCGTACGTCTTCTTAGTATTTAGCTCAGAGAGAGCAGAAATGACATCTTTAGAAAAAATTATAATTTTAAGCATAAATGAGTTGGGGGGGTTGAAGGAGGAGGTATAGCTCTGGAATCGTCTAAGGTTGAATTAGAGGCAAAAGTTTGAGCGAAGAGTTCAGTTTTAGAAGAAGGTAACACAGCAGTTGTGCCGTCTAAAGATACTAGAGGAGGGAAAAAGGAAAGTTAGTGACTTTTTTTTTTTTTTTTTTTTTTTTTTTTTTGCAAAATGCCAGAAAGAGCTTGAGGAAGAGGAACCAAAAGATTATTGCATTTTAGGGAGAAGAGAGTTTTTGGTATTACGAAGGATAGATTTTGCACGATTCCGAATGAAAATTTCGTGAGTTTCTGAAGTTTGAAGACGAACAATAGTCCCTGAAGGCAGCATCCCTGCGGTAAATAGCAAGAGAAGAAGCAGAGTTAAACCAAGGTTTGTTAGGTTTAGTGGAAGGGAAATAATATGAAATGTACGCTTCCATGCCAGAGAGAATCACCTCGGTAATGCGTTCTGCACACTGCGAGGGATCCCTCCCACGGAAGCTATAATCACTCCACGGGAAATCAAAGGTACGACCGCAAGTCTTACCAGCTTGCGGCACCGAAGTTTCCTTTTAATGGAAGGAGGTCTTTCCTGCGGAAGACTTGAAGAGATAGAAGAGGATACGAAGATAAGAAGGTGATCAGATGAACCCAGAGAAGGAAAAAGTTTAACAGTATAACGAGAAGGATTAGAAGTTAGAAAAAGGTCTAGAATGTTGGGTTTATCTCCAAGACGATTAGGGATACGAGTAAGGAGCTGCACCAACTGCTCCAGGTCGTTTTGGATAACGAATTGGAAAGCATATTAAACAGCTGTATCATGAGAACTAGAAGAAAGCCGTTTGCTGTTGTGAACATTGAAATCACCTATTATGATGATTTCGGAGAAAGAAGAGGAGAGAATGTGCTCTATTTTGGAGTTTAGATACTCGAAAAATTTAGGATAGTCAGTAGAATTAGGAGATAAATAAACAGAACAAATGAATTACCCGTTACCGCCAGTTTGTAATCTTGCCTCGTTGCGCGATCCTAGTCCCATCGAGTTTTCCGATGATTCCACATTTAATGAGGATAGATCTATGGAGACAATACTTTCGGATCGACTACTGAATGAGTAGCAGCAATGGTTTCTCAGTTCAGTGGAATTTCCGATGCTTTTATGTAAATTTTGAAAAATAGTCAGTCTTCTTTGGGCCCATTCTCCTGTTTGCGCTTGTTTTCAGGAACTGCAGTTATGCTTTAGGAAGAATTTCACTCCCTTTCGAGACCTTTTTATGTTGAAGAAGGGTGTCCGTCGGCGCAATGTTCTAATTGTTTTTTTGCTTTGGGGTTTAATAATATTGTCTCTGTAGTCCCTCCGAACGTCCGATATTCGTTGTACGCGGATGATTTTGTGCTTTGCCTATTGGTAAAAAAACTCGTAATTGGAGTGCTAAATGCAATAAGCCATCAATGAGGTTGCGAATTGAACACTGTCTCAGGGCTTCCAGTTTTCATCACTTAAGTCAATACAATTCAAAATTCAAATATTTTCTATGCAACACTGCCAAACTTATGACGATGTTTAAGACGACTGCAGTTCTCTTCAACCGGGGAGGAAGAAGAGAGTAATTCGGCAATTAACTCCATGTAGTTGTACAATTCTGCCTTGAGGGTTGTTTCTCAGGTTAAGTTTCTGGGGGTTATCCTAGATTGGAATACATATTGCATTTAGTGCTTTTCGCTCTTTCCCAAAGCCCAGCTTGGAAGCTGAAGCATATATCATGCCATTTTCTCAAGAAGGAATTTATGCTATGCTACACCTATGTACGACTTCTTAAACCCCATCCTTCGGCTCTCTCTCTCTCCTCTCTTGGATGATATCACCAAGTGCACTTTTCGTTGGCCGTTTGCAGAGGTCGTCCTGAGGGTCTTTGATACTTTGCATCTCCCATTTGCCAAAGTCCGTTCTTTCAGTTTCACCTATGACACTCCATGAATGTTTCCTCAGCCACGAATTTGCACTGCACTGTCTAGAACTTAAGAATATTACAATTCTAGACATAAATGAGTTAGGGAGGGGGTGAAGGAGGAGGTATAGATCCGAAATCATCTAAAGTTGAATTAGTGGCAAAAGCTTGAGCAAAAAGTTCCGTTTTTGAAGAAGGTAAACGGCAATTGTGCTGCCAGAAAATATTAGTGGAGGGAAAGAGGAAGAGGCAAAGTTTGAGTTGACATTTTTTGGCAAGGTGCCTGAAAGAGAGGAAGACGAGCCAGAAAAATTATTGCATTTTGTATTGAGAAATGAGTTTTTGGTGTTACAAAGAACAAGAACAGATATTGCACGATTTCGGGATGAAATATAAATTGCACGATTTTCTGGATTTTGAAAACCACGGTAATTCCTCAAGGCAGCATCCCTGCGGCAAATAGCACGAGGATAACCAGAGTTAAACCAAGGTTTGTAAAGTTTAGTAGAAAGGAAAGATTATGGAATGTAGTCTCCATGCCAGAGTGAATCACCCCTCCATGGAAGCGGTAATCATTCCTCAGGAAATCAAAGAAGTACGACCAGCTTGGGCACCGAAATGTCACAAACGTTTCCTCGAAATAAGAGGGAGTCTTTCTTGTGTAAAACTTGAAAAAATAGAATATAATACAGAACTAAGAAAGCGATCGAAATAACCCACATGATAGAGTTTGACAGTATAAGGAGAAGGATTATAAGTTTTAAAAAAGGTCTCGAATGTTGGATTTATCTCCCAATACGATCAGGGATACTAGTAGGGAGCTGCACCCACTACTCAAGATAGTTTTGGAGGAAGAATTGAAAGCCACGTTCACCGGCTTTAACATGAAAACTAGAAGGAAGTCATTGGCGGCGGTGAACATTGAACGTTTACCAGTATAGTGCAGTAAGATTGAGCGTAGCGGTTAAGTCTGGGGTCGGAGGGTTGGACAGAGAAAGGATGAGACTGTGTAGAAAGTCGTGTCCACGAACCCTTCTCAATGGAGGAGGAATGCGACGTGAGGGATCAGAAAACCAATGTCCGTTGGAATAGCGATAGTATAAAGAGAGTGACGCAACAATTCGACGGGAAGAAAGTGATTGGAGAGAGTTAGAGCGGGAGAGTTGCTAAGACGAAAAGCTATAGACTCCACCTTTTCAAGAAGAGCTGTATGTGTGGAACCACCCCAGATGCGCGAGGCGTACTCCATACAGGGGCGAACAACATCCCTATACAGAGCAAGCAACTGGGGTGGCGTAAAAGAACCACGAAGACGCCTCAGAATACCCAACCTCTTGGAAGCTTGTTTAGAGAGAGAAGTAATGTGATCTTTCCAAGAATATTGAGGAGAGATGAAGGTTTGAGTTGAGTGTTTTCGAAGAAGATATCATAGTTGTGTGGAAGATTGTGTCGAGTAGAAAGATGGAGGAATTGAGTTTTTGAGGCATTGAAAACGACCATGTTTTCTCTGCCCCAATTTGAAATACGAGAAAGGTCAGAGGTCAGTTGCTCCAAGGCTATCCTTCTTGAATCTAACAACTGCTGTTGGGAGGAACGTCTTTCAAATTAAAAGGAGTAATGAAAGGTGGAGTCATAGGCATGGAGTGTATAGGAGACGAAGTAATAGAGAGAAGGTCATTGATGAAAGTTAGAAAAGGAGTTGGGGATAGGACAGATCCTTGAGGAACACCACTATTTA
Organism: Armadillidium nasatum; assembly: GCA_009176605.1. NCBI lineage: Eukaryota > Metazoa > Arthropoda > Malacostraca > Isopoda > Armadillidiidae > Armadillidium > Armadillidium nasatum. The sequence goes on from SEYY01005421.1 coordinate 13,809, forward strand.
TAGATTTATAGGAAGAACGATGGCTGTCTACAACAGCTGCTATAGAACGACCGGAAAGAAAATTAGAGAGAAGAACACAAAGAGAAGGATAGATTCCGAAAGATGGAAGTTTGGAAATCAAAGCTTTGTGCCAGACTCTATCGAAGACTTTCGATATGTCTAGCGCCACAGCGAAAGACTCACCGAAACCCAGAAGAGCGGAGGACAAAGAGTCAGAAAGTAGGGAAAAAAGATCACCAGTAGAACGTTCTTTACGAAAGCCATACTGACGATTAGAGATTAGATTAGAAGAATTAAGGTGTTTTCAAATTTTCCTGTTAAGGATAGATTCGAAGAATTTAGAAAGAACGGAGGTTAAAGAAATTAGACGATAGTTAGAGTGTTGAGAGAGGTCCCCCTTCTTCGGCACAGGCTGAATGAGGGCACGTTTCCAGCAAGATGGGAAGGTTGAAGTAGAAAGACAAGACGAAATAGTTTACCAAGGTAGGGTGCAATCTCGGAAACACATGTTTTGAGAACCACAGGAGGAATACCATCAGGACCATACGCCTTTTTTGTGAGAGAGAGAGAGAGAGAGAGAGAGAGAGAGAGAGAGAGAGAGAGAGAGAGAGAGAGAGAGAGAGAATCACCTCATAGAGAGTAGAAATGACATCTTTAGAAGAAATTGCAATGTTAGGCATAAATGAGTTGGAGGGAGTTGAAGTAAGAGGAATAGCTCCGGAATCGTCTAAGGTAGAGTTAGTGGCAAAAGTTTGAGCGAAGAGTTCAGCTTTAGTAGAAGGTAAAATGGCAGTTGTGCCATCAGAAGATACTAGAGAAGGGAAAGAGGAAGAAGCAAAGTTAGAGTTGACATTTTTTTGCAAAATGCAAGAAAGGGCGAGAGGAAGAGGAACCAGAAAGATTATTGCATTTGCGGCGGAGAAAAGAGTTTTTGGTACCTCGAAGAATAGATTTTGCACGATTCCGAGATGAAATATAAGTTGCACGAGTTTCAGGAGTTTGAAGACGACTGTATTCTCTGAAGGCAGCATCCCTGCGGCGGATAGCGCGAGAACATGTAGAGTTAAACCAAGGTTTGTTAGGTTTAGTAGAAGGGAAAGAATATGGAATGTACGCCTCCATACCAGAGAGAATCACCTCGGTTATATTCTCAGCACACTCCGAGGGACCTCTCCTACGAAAACAATAATAATCATTCCACGAGAAATCAGCGAAGTATATATATATATATATATATATATATATATATATATATATATATATATATATATATATATATATATATATATATATATATATATATATATATATATATATATATATATATATATATATATATATATTGGAACCTCGTAACTCGTACTCAATCCATTCCGGAACTAGGTTTGAATTACAAAGCAGATTTTCCCATTGAAATATATGTTAAATGTACGAATCCGTTCCTGAACAATAGAAAATTGAATTTTTTTTTATTTTTTTTTTTTTACATCGAACGGCATTAGAATTCACTAAAATTTGTTGTAAATATGAATTTAATTTATAAATTGTAATTAATTAAATGCATGTATTATAAAAATAACATAAACAGAGTTAAGCATATTGAAAAATACATGTATATGTATATAAAAAACATTTGAAACATGAAAACATGACGAAATTTTTTAACCGCATGTTTAGCTAGTTCGAATTACAAGGCAAAAAATGCCGAAAATTTCTGTTAGAATTACAAGAAGTTCGAATTAACGGGCGTTCGACAAACAAGGTTCCACTATATATATATATATATATATATATATATATATATATATATATATATATATATATATATATATATATATATATATATATATATATATATATATATATATATATATATATATATTTCTGGCTCTTCTTCCTCTCGCCCTTTCTGGCATTTCGCAAAAAATGTCAACTCTAACTTTGCTTCTTCCTCTTTCCCTCCTCTAGTCTCTTCTGATGGCACAACTGCCATTTTACCTTCCACTAAAGCTGAACTCTTCGCTCAAACTTTTGCTTCTAACTCTACCTTAGACGATTCCGGAGCTATTCCTCCTCCTTCAACCCCCTCCAACTCATTTATGCCTAACATTGTAATTTCTTCTAAAGATGTCATTTCTGCTCTCTCTGAGCTTAACACTAAGAAGGCGTATGGTCCTGATGGTATTCCTCCTGCGGTTCTCAAAACTTGTGCTTCCGAGTTTGCACCCTGCCTTGGTAAACTATTTCGTCTTTGCCTTTCTACTTCGACCTTCCCTTCTTGCTGGAAACGTGCGCTCATTCAGCCTGTGCCGAAGAAGGGGGACCCCTCTCAGCCCTCTAACTATCGTCCAATTTCTTTAACCTCCGTTCTTTCTAAAGTTTTCGAATCTATCCTTAACAGGAAGATTTGGAAACATCTCAATTCTTCCAATCTTATCTCTGATCGCCAGTATGGCTTTCGTAAAGAACGTTCTACTGGTGATCTTCTTTCCCTACTTTCTGACTCTTGGTCCTCCGCTCTTCGGGGTTTCGGTGAAATCTTTCGCTGTGGCGCTAGACATATCGAAAGCTTTCGATATGAGTCTGGCACAAAGCTTTGATTTCCAAACTTCCCTCTTTCGGAATCTATCCTTCTCTCTGTGACCTTCTCTCTAATTTCCTTTCTGGTCGTTCTATAGCAGCTGTTGTAGACGGCCATCGTTCATCCTATAAATCTATAAATAGTGGTGTTCCTCAAGGACCTGTCCTTTCTCCAACTCTTTTTCTAATTTTCATCAATGACCTTCTCTCTATTACTTCGTCTCCTTTACTCTCCTATGGCGATGACTCCAAACTTCATTACCCCTTTCAATTTGAAAGACGTCCCTCCCCAAAGCAGTTGATAGATTCAAGAAGGATGGCCTTGGAGCAACTAACCTCTGATCTTTCTCGTATTTCAAATTGGGGCAGAGAAAACATGGTCGTTTTCAATGCCTCAAAAACTCAATTCCTCCATCTTTCTACTCGACACAATCTTCCACACAATTATGATATCTTCTTCGAAAACACTCAACTCAAACCTTCATCTGCCCTCAATATTCTCGGCTTTTCCTTTTCTCGTGATCTTTCTTGGAAAGATCATATTATTTCTCTCTCTAAACAAGCTTCTAAGAGGTTGGGTGTTCTGATGCGCCTTCGTGGTTTTTTTACTCCACTCCAGTTGCTTGCTCTGTATAGGGGTGTTGTTCGCCCTTGTATGGAGTATGCCTCTCACATCTGGGGTGGTTCCTCACATACAGCTATTGAAAAGGTGGAGTCTAGGGCTTTTCGTCTCATCGATTCTCCTGCTCTTACTAACTCTCTCCAGTCTTTCTTCCCGTCGAATTGTTGCATCACTTTCTCTATACTATCGCTATTACATTTTGGTCTTCTGAACTCTCTCGTCGCATACCTCCTCCATTGAGAAGGGCTCGTGCGACACGACTTTCTACACAGTCTCATCCTTTCTCTGTCCAACTTTCCGACCCCAGACTTAACCGCTATGCTCACTCCTACATGTATTCTACTGGTAAAGTCTGGAACACACTCCCTTTATATGTTTTTCCCATCTTCCTTTGACTAGCACACTTTAAAACGCCCTGTGTCGGGTCAAGTCGGCCATTAGCGATCAGATCCCGAATTTTTCCCAACTCTGGTGGAATTTAGTAGGCTTCCGGCCTTTGCCCACCAGAGGAGACATATATATATATATATATATATATATATATATATATATATATATATATATATATATATATATATATATATATATATATATATATATATATATATATATATATATATTAAGGATGCACCGATTAATCGGCAGATAATCGGTAATCGGCCATATTACCGATTAATCGGTAATCGGCTATTCACACGATTAATCGGCCGATTGCTTAAATCCTTTACCAGAACAAACCAACCTTTACAAGACTATTTCATAACTGCCAAGTTAATCATCAGATAGCTTCGACATAGTAACAAATAACAATACCAATATAATTTTCAAAATTGTTTGTCATTTTGTGCCTGGCTGCTATTATGGCTTTTGCCTTTTTTTTTTTTTTTTTTAAGAAATCATTGTTTTTTTTTTTATTAAGAAATCATTCACAAATTATGAAACATTAACATATTATAATTGACTCATTATTAATACAAATACTACAAATACATACATACAAATTGCATAAAAATACTACTAAATTTTGGCAGTTTTCCATATTTTCTGTTTATACTGTTGCCTCTTCAATTCATGTTGTCTTCTATCTCAGCTCTCAAGCTCATCAGTATTTAAAGTTCAATACTTTTAAGTTATAATGCATAAACATAAGAGTTTCCCCATTTTCATGACACAGCCTTTTCCTTGTAGGTTCATAGTACTAAAAAGTCTTTCACTCTCAACAGATGATGGTGGTGCGCTTAGATATTTTGAAGCCAAATTGCTCAATATTGGTAAAGTCTCCCGTGTCTTTTTCCACCAAAGTAATGGGTCTTCGCTTCTTTGAAGTGTTGGTAGAGTTAAATATTGATCCAGTTCCTTTGCGCATCTACGAGTAACAGATTTACTCCTCTTGAGTTTGGGTTGCACATCTGTTGTACTTGCAACGTCTAAGTCTGAATTTATTTTCATAGGCTTATTTGACTCAAAATCATCTAACAGTTTTGAAAGGGAAACAGTTTTAGGTACACTTTCATAAGTTTCATTATCTTGATCATCATTAGAAGAGCTGTCTCCTGTTTGACTATCAATAGAATTTATCTCAGATTGATGTTCTACAATATCCATAACCCATTTCTTAAATAGTGTCTTCTTTAATGTCATCCTTTTGAAATTTCAATTTAAATCTGGGATCGAGAAAAGTAGCCAAGAACAGAAATTTTTTATTAATGTATGATGCAAATCTTTTTTCAGTTGATGCACTGAATTCTTCAACAGTTGAAATAATTCCACTAAATTCACCAGTATGTTTGGTAGCTTTTAATAGAAATAATCTGAGAGCTAATATTGTAGGGATTATCATTGATATAGTTGATGTTCTGTTACTTGATTCTTTGCTGATGTCTTCAAATGGACTTAATAACTGGACAACTTTTTCAACAATTGTCCATTGGTAACTTGATAAAGTTGGAATGTCATTGTCAACAGCATACATTATAAGAGCTTTTAGCTGTTCTAAATTTATTTCCAACATATTATATGTTGAATTCCAGCTAGTAGACACATCTTGAATCAGTTTGTTTGTCTAATTTAAGCTGCTCCTGGATTTCGGTTAATTTGCTAATCGCTAATGGAGAATGATTAAAGTGTGAGACTATTTTTCTGCTAATTGCAATTATATTGCTCACAGCCTTTTGCGAAAATATTGAATCATTTACTGAAAGTTGCAATGTGCGTATGAAACATGATAGTGACTGTACACCACACTTCCTCATACCACAAACCATATTTGCGGCGGAAACTCGTAGTACAAGAAAAATTTTGTTGGAGATCTTATACTCATTCAGAACAATGTGTAGTTGTTCACTTATTATTTCAGCTGTATGTGAACCAGGGAAAGGAACAACTCTAAGCACAGCTCTACATTGTTCAAACTCATCTGAAAGCCAATGGCCTGTCACACTCAGAAATGGAGCATTATTTGTTGAAGCTGTCCAAATGTCTGTGGTCAAAAAAAGACTGCTAATTTCATCGAGCGATATCTGAATTTTTGCTTTTACTTTCATAAATATATCCGGGATTATTTTGTCTGTGAAATATTTTCTTGATGGAATTCTGTAATTAGGACAGAGTTTTGTAATAAGCCTTTGGAATCCAATGTCAGATGTTAAAGAATATGGTTGAATATCAACAGCTATCATGTCTCCTATCAAATAATGTATCTCTTGGGACTTGTGATCGTTAATATTCCAAATTTTACTCTTTACTAAAACTGATTGTATAGTTGGTTGAACTTTTTTTAGAGGCTCATAGTTGCTGCAACTTGCTTCTGAAGTACTTGGCTGTGACCAATCATATTGCCTTTTCAGCTTATCCGTTTCAGCTTTTGCTTCATCTGAATGAATTTCTTAATGTGGTTTAACATATTTGTCGTCTTTTCAGATTCGCCACCTCTTGATATGGTGGCTTTACATAATTTAAGAATACAATTACTGTTATCCTTAGGATGAACATCAAAATACTTCCAACAAAAACTGGTTGACATACTGCTTTCGTTATAATGTGTAATTAATATTTAATTATTTATATCTCTATAATCGAGATTCTAGAATCTAGAGTTATCTTTAAAATTTAAAATTTTTATTTTTTTATATATCTGAAAAGTAAGCAATAAAAATGATTTACATTAGTAATGAAAACATACATAGTTATTAGTAATAAATAATAATGTTGATAACTGCTTTTTCTCAGTATTAATTTAAATTATTAGGTGTAATTGATGAAAGGCCGATTAATCGGTAATCGGCCGATTAATCGATAATCGGCCACTTGGCTTATCGGTGCACCCCTAATATATATATATATATATATATATATATATATATATATATATATATATATATATATATATATATATAATATATATATATATATATATATATATATATATATATATATATATATATATATATATATATTATTATCTTCATTTTTTTATCCTCTCCCAGGAAGGCTAAAAGCCTGTCAGCGGGATCACTGTACGACTCTGCTCTGCTCTGTTTTCAAAGGTATCCTCCATCAGCCATTGCTCCATCACAGGCAGCCGATGACGATACAGCGAATCCTCCACCGATTCCTTCCACCTTTTCTTGGGTCTTTTCCTCGGTGTCCCGCAATCAGACCTTCACATCCATCTCCTCTTCGCTACTCTGTCCTCCTCCATCCTTTTCAAATGTCCCCATCACCTTAGTTTTTCAACGCCTATCTTATGCATCAATGGCAAAATACCCACTTCCGCCCTAACATCCGTGTTGCGTATTCAGTCTTTTCTCTTCTTAAACACCTACCCCATCAAAACCTTCATTTCCGAAGCCTACAACCTGCTCTCCTCGTAGTACTCCACGTCTCCGCTCCGTACATCAAAATGGCGTCAACACACATTCGAAGACCACTTTTCTAATTTCCAAACCCAAATTATTATTTTTAAGGATTGGATATATCATGCCTTCAGCTCTGCTGTATTTTTCAATTGTATTTGTTATCTCCTGTGTGTTTCCTCCTTAATCTGTGAACAACATACCTAGATATTTAAACTCCATCACATTTTTAATTACTTTTCTCTCAACCCCTCTCCTTGTTCTCTCCCCACCGTGAGGGTTTCCGCTTTATCCACATCCATCTTCAACCCCATTTCGTTCAGTCTCCTTCAAAATTCGACACCACCTCCCCCCTCTTACACCAACATGCTATAACATCAGTATACGCCATTATATCCCCGTCTAAATCTCTTACATCTCGTCTCATTCTACGGATGACTGCATCCATATATGCCACAAACAAGATAGGGGATAACATACTTCCTTGTTTGACTCCCGTTTTAACCTCAAACCATTCCTCATTTTTGTACTGTGTACTGTGTCATCACTTTCCAACTATATATCTCATACATACTCTTAACCCACCATCTTCCCCATATTCTCGCTCTAGCACCTGCCAGAATCCACTCCTTGCCAACCCTTTTCAACCGTCATTCTGAACACGAACATCAGATCTGTGGTGCTTCTATTCTTCCTGTAACCATATTGTTCTTCTCCGAACCTATTCTCTATTCTCTTCCTTAATCTTCCCTCCATTATTCTTTCGTAACATTTACAATATGATCTACTAAAACTATGCCCTAATAATTGCCACAAACTCCTGAATCCCCTTTACCTTAATGAAACGGAACTATGATCGACTTCTCCCATATCTCCTGTATTCGTCCTTTACTATAGCATTTATTGATTAACTGTAGAATTCTTATAACTCACTCCATTCTCACCTCTTTTTCAACTCTATGGCCACTCCTTCCTTTCAAGGTGCTTTACCATCCTTCAGCTTTTTTAAAGCTATCTCATATTCTTCTCTTGAAATTTTCTCCAATTCCACATTTCTTACTTCCACCCTCTCTATCTCTCGTCCCATCCTGTTCCTCAACATTCTAACATTATTTAAGCTACTTTTCCCTCTTTGTAGGATTTCACCAGTTTATAAACGTTTTTCCTCTCTTCTCATCCTCCGTCTCTTATGCACAGTCTCCTCTTTCGCTCTCCTCTTAATCTACTCGGCCTCATTTCTCGCTTCAACATAACCAGCCCTTGTTTGCGTCGTTCTGTGTTTCAGCCATCTTCTCATCATCACCGTTTTCCTACTTACTACCACTTTTATATATATATATATATATATATATATATATATATATATATATATATATATATATATATATATATATATATATATATATATATATATATATATATATATATATATATATATATATATATATATATATATATATATATATATATATATATATATATATATATACTCTGATTCTTCTTCAGAGCTCTCCAGATTCTTGGGGTCTTCACTCTCTATTGAAGAACAACAATTATAACGTTTCAAGGCGTATTAACGTGCCTTTTGATTTAAACACAGTTTTTAAACAGAGTCTGGTAGGTGTGATATTTTATTTTTTTTATTTTATTTTTTTTAATAACCTTGATCTCTTTTTGAAGTTCTTTTTATTTTCATTATTATTTCTTTTAGAATGGAAAAAAAGCCTCGAGTAAGCAGCAAGGGGTCAAGAATGAACCCGTAACAATTACTAATCCTACTTCAACGAATGCCGCCGTTAATCCATCTACTACTAATAAGAACGATTCAAAAAAAGGGTCAAAACGAGGAAAACGACCTTCGTTTCATTTTTGATATTTCGTTGTTCATATAATGTAAATTTTTTTAACCATTGTTTAATTTTCCTATCAAAATTTTTTATAAATTAAATAAAAATATTTTATTTGTTGAGTAGATGGATGTACAGGGACTGTCACATCTTTCGGGCAATTGGCTATGCTGTGTTAATATCCAACAACGGAGGGAGTCCTTTGAATAAACGACAAATCTTTTCTGATAGGGTTATCGTACTCAGGATATTTAGTTCGCATAGGATGGCAAAAATACTATTACTACGAAGGTGAAGAAATTTGGATAGGACATGAGCAAAGAGACATTGGAGAGGAATAATGAATATCAAGAGCCTTGGTGTGTCTGTGAATCTTGTTCCTTTGACAGGAGAGGCAAACGCGTGGCCAAGTCCTGATGTCGCTATTTATGTGAAGTCGCACGAACCTGGAAGCTATGAGTTTCTGTGTTGCCCAAATACCTTGATGTGACAGGTCATGCTGAGGGTTGAAAGCTTTTTTCCTGAAGGATGAAAGAACATGAGGAAGAGGAGAACCAGTAGACGTTTCACAGATGAATTGTCGGGTGATACCTGGTAGCTGGTGGTTGAAGTTGCAGAGAAGAATCATCAGGAAGATTAAGTGTCCTCTGTCACCTGAATAGTCGCTATGTTATCAAAATTAACAGGGGATATCGAAGAATGCGCATTATCTTTATCCGAGAGAGGGTAATGAGGGTGTGGTGGTCAACGCCATGAATATGTCTGATGTCCGTGGTGAACTGCGAGATATATTCAAAGTGACAGAGTGAGCAGAGTAACGTTCATTGCGAGACTGCATCGCGAACAATATAGGTTTCTGATCCATCAAAACGTGATAGGAACGTCCCTCAAGAAAATTGAGAAAGTGACGAATGGCAAGGTAAATAGCAAGTTCACAACAGAAGGAAGGCCCTGTACAGTGTCTCAGCCAGCTGAAGCTTCTTGGAAAAGAAACCAAGAGGTACTCAAATTCCCTTATGGTATTGCTACAGGACCCCTACAATCGAAAATATGAATGTGTATGCATGTAGACGAGAGTGGGGGTAGACTCTTGTGGATCCACAAAAACAGTAACATCGGCGAGGGCAGCCTGCATCATGGTAAGCCTGACATGCAGCGTCGGTCCAAGGTACCTTGATTGACTGGCCCCTTTGCTTCTTAAGAAGAGCTGGAGCCGAAGGAATGAAGCGATAATAAAAGTTAAAATCCCAAGGAACTTCCAAAGTGACTGTGTTAACGGGATTGGAAAATTGCAAGTCGCTGAGACGCGATCTTAGTGCGGCAAAATCTCTTTTTCCAGAGATATTATGTCTTTGAAAAGTATGGGACTCTACCACTAGCTCACATTTGTCAGAGTTCGTCCAGATTCCAAACTCTGTAATCTGGCAAAGACTGCACGAAGATGTACTTTATGAAGATCAGGAGAGAGACTAACGATGAACGTTGGTGTACTTGTGTGTGCGTTTCTTTGAATGCGATACACTTTGAATTTTTAGTTTAATTGTTTAGGTCTGTTTTAAGTTTAAACTTTTGATTTTAAATTTATTTTTTATTTTTACCGTTTTAAAATTTAAGAAAAATATTAGTTTTAAATTTACTTTATATTTTCTTTGGGGGTTTAATTTTTTTTTTTTTTGGTCTTAATCATAGTTTTAATAATTTTAATAGTTTTAATTTTTTTTAATACTACTATTTGTTAGTTTATTTTTTTGTGTGTGTGTGCTTGTGAATGTAAATGTCTTCGTGCTAGTGTGTGTGCGTGCGTGCGTGTCTCTCTCTTTGAATGTCCAATATGAGTGATTGTGGGGTTGGGAGTACACGGGGGCTTTCTATTACCTTTACCAACGTTCGTGGCCTTCGATCTAATCTCGCGTCTGTTGAACACCACCTCACTACCTTTCGTCCTAACCTTCTGCCTCTGTCTGAGACCCAGCTGGACAGTGATTTTTTCTCTAGAAATCTTAACGTCTCTAACTACAACTTTTTTCACAATTTCCGACTAACTGGTGGAGTATGTTCCTATATCAACATTAATACTTCTGTGACACGTCTCGTAAACCTAGAATCTCCAAATTTCGATTTTTTATGGCTTAGAATCTGTCTTCTTCTTACTACAAATATCTTGTGTTTCTGCTACTGCTCCCCTAATGGAACAGATTTTCCAGTTCTTTTTCAATATCTTACTACTTATCACGAGACTATTACTTCTTCCTATCCTTTACGAGTCCTCTATTTAGGGGATTTCAACGTACACCACACTGAGTGGTTAGGTTCCTCTAATACTGATGAAGGGGGATTAGAGGCCAATCATTCAGCATTCTCAAAGACATGGAGCAGTTGATTAGGGAACCCCACACACATTCCAGATCGTCCTAACCAATTCTTGAATACACTTGATATATGCTTCACCACTAATCCTTCTAGATATAAATATACCATTTTCCCTTCTATTGGTAACTCTGACCATAATCTATAGCTCTTAGTTATAATACTTTCTCTCCAACAGCTCCACCATGCCCTAAACGTACTTTCTGGCACTTTAATCGAGCTAATTGGGGGGCAATGCGTCGCTTCTTTGCTAACTACCATTGGAGTGAATCTTGCTTTATCTCGGGGGACGCTTCTGTCTCTGCTGAAAAGGTAGGGGCTGTGATCCTTGATGGGATGAGCAGATTCATTCCATCTTCAACTAAGTCTTTTTCTCCTCAAAATCCATGGTTCGATAGAAACTGTTCTCTTGACGTTCGGATGAGAGACATTGCTTTTCGTGAATGGAAAAACTCTCCTCCTCCTATCACTCTTGCTAATTTTCATTCAGCTCCGAATCGCTGCAGGGATGTTCTTCGAAGGACTCAGCGTACTTTCATAAAAAGAAAGTGCACTGACCTCTATGGCTCTCCTACTGATAAAAATTTCTGGCCTCTTGTCGAAAATATCTCTAATAACTTCTGTAAATCTGTCTTTCCTCCTCTTATTCGCTCTAATGGTTCTGTAGCTAATACTCCTACTGAAAAGGCTAATCTCTTCGGCCTCCTTTTTTCATCTAATTCCTCCCTGCTCGATTCTGGCATTCCTCTCTCCTCTCAGGTGTCCCATGTCTCTACCTGTAATTACTCATGATCGGGTGCATGGGATCCTGAAATCTATGAACATCAGGAAGGCCAGTGGCCCGGATGGCATTCCCCCTCGTGTTCTGAGGGAGTGTGCTTCCGAGTTAACGCCTGTCCTTGTTCAGCTCTACTCTCTATGCCTTAATACTAATGCTTTTCCTCAATGCTGGAAGCTTGCATTTGTTCAGCCGATCCCGAAAAAGGGTAGCCGCTCTGACCCTTCTAACTATCGACCTAAAGCTCTCACTTATGTTGTCTAAAATTTTTGAAACTCTACTCAACTCTCATTTCCTGAATCATTTGGAGCCGCATTCTCTTCTTTCAGATCACTAGTATGGCTTTCAACGTTCGAGGTCAACTGGTGACATACTCTCCTATCTTACTAATCTATGGTCCTCTGCCCTTAGGGATTTCGGGGAGTCTGTCTGGTGGCGCTCGACATATCCAAGGCTTTTGACCGGGTATGGCATGCGTCGCTGCTCTCCAAGCTCCCTTCCTTTGGGTTTCCTCCTTCTCTTTGCTTACTCTTGTCTAGTTTTCTCTCAGATCGTTCCATTTCGGAACTTGTAGATGGAGCGACCTCTTCTTTTTCTGTCAACTGTGGTGTTCCTCAGGGTTCTGTTCTATCTCCAACTTTATTCTTACTTTTCATTAACGATCTTCTCAACTGCACTTCTAACTCTGTTCACTCTTATGCTGACGACTCAACTCTACATTCTTCTACTCATTTCAAATCTGCTCCCTCTTTTGCTTCTAGAGTTGCTTCTCTTCTTCAACTTTCCGATTCTATTCTTGCCGATCTGGATGGGATTTCCCGGTGGGGTCATAGCAACCTTGTGAAGTTCAACTCTTTAAAAACTCAACTTCTTCACATCTCCCTCTCAAAAACACCTCCCAACTTTCCTATCCTCTTCGATGGCTCTCCCGTCTCACCTGTAAATAACATTAACATTCTTGGTCTAAACATAAACAATAAACTGTCTTGGAAACCTCATATCACAATGGTTGCTAAAGCGGCCTCTAAGAAGCTGGGTGTTCTGTTCAGGTTGCGAGAATTTTTTTTCTTCTGAGCAGTTACTCCAAATATATAATGGGTCTTATTCGCCCTTGTATGGAGTACTGTTCTCACATCTGGGGGGGCTCCGGCTCCTCCTCTCTTCTGGATAGGGTTGAGTCTAAAGCTAAAAGATTAAAAAACTGTCCCCTACTTTCAAACTCTCTTGACCTCCTATCTCTGCGACGTGACGTTGGCGCACTATCTCTTTTCTATAGGTGCTACTATGGCAGGGGCTCGAGGGAATTGACCTCTAGCATTTCTCAACAGTTGCGTCGTCCTCGTTGCACAAGGGGTGCCCTGCTTTCGCACCAATTTTGTGTGGAAGTGGGAAACCCTAGGTTTGCTCGTTGTGGTGCCTCCTTCTTTCTAGCCACCTCTGTTCTGTGGAACTCTTTACCATCGTCTAATTTTCCTCCTGCATTTAATCTTCCACTCTTCAAGGATTCCGTCTGTGCTCACCTGAGGGATGTGCGTTAGGTGTGTTAGAGTGAGCTTTCTTCCTCTGTGTGTGCCCCCTCCATGAAAAAGGATCTGCCCGTGAGTGGTGGAGTTTCTGTAAAAAAAAAGATCGTCAAGATAATTCCAGCAGAAAGGAAGTCCACGAACCTCTGAAAAATCTGAGCGGCGTTGCGTAGACAATAAGGCATTCGATGAAACTCGAACAGACCGAAAGAAGTTATCACAGCTCTTTTTGGAATGTCCTCCGGTGCGACGGGAATTTGGTGATATTGGCTCACCAAATCAACTACGGAAATACAGAGCAGCTATTTTACTTAAGTTTTCGAATCTATCTTTAGCAGGAACATTTGGAAACTTCGCAATTCTTCAGAAAGTGCACTCATCTGGTGATCATCTTTCCCTTCTCTCTGACTCTTGGTACTTCGTTCTTTAGCGTTTCGGAGAATTTTTGCAGCGCTAGATTATCGAAAGTCTTCGACAGAGTCTGGCACAAAGCTGATTTCCAAATTTCCATTTTTCAGTCTAATCATTCCGTGGCCTCTCTGATTTCCTTTACGGTGGTACTATATAGTACCCGTCATAGACGACCACCGTTCTTCCTATAAATCTATTAATGGTGATGTTCCTCAGATTTGTATCCTATCCCCAACTCTTTTCAACATTCATTTATGGTCTCTCTTACTTCATTACCTATCCACTCCTATACCGATAACTCCATCCTTCATTACTCCCTTAACTTTGAAGACTAATCTCTCAACATAACTGATGTAAGGAGTGCGGCCTTGGAGAAACTAGCTATTGATCTTTCTTATATTTCAAATTGCGGCATAGAAAACATGGTCGTTTTCCATACTTCAAAATAACATCTCCATCTCTCTACTTCAACCAACCCTCCTCCAACTATGTAAAAACACAACTCAAACCTTCAACCGTCCTTAATATTCTCGGTTTCTTTTCTTCGCGATCTTTCTTAAAAGGATCACATTATTTCTCCATCTAAACAAGCTTTTAAGAGATTGGGCGTTCCTGAAGAGCCTTCGTAATTTCTTTAAGCTACCCCCAGAATGGAGAAAGACTCACAAATCTGTGGTGGTTCCACTCTATCTCAAACAACTCTCGAGGAAAAGGTAGAGTCGGGCTTTCCGTCTTATAAACTTTTTCTGCCTGTCGAATAGTTGCGTCACTCCCCTATAATATCGCTATCATGATAGACACTGCTCTTCTGAATCCTCTCGTCGCATATCTCTTCCACTGAGAGCGGCTCCTGCAACAAGTATGTCTACATAACCTAATCCTTTCTCTGTTCAATTCTCTGACCAAAGACTTAACAGCTATGCTTAGTCTTAGATATACACTCCTTTTATCTATTTTCCACTTTCTTCAACTTGCACACCATCAAATGACGTGTATCGACACATGGCCTTTAAATGACCACGATTTCCATACTCCCGAAATATGGTTGAAATTGGTGGGCCTCCGACCTTTGCCCACCCGATATATATATATATATATATATATATATATATATATATATATATATATATATATATATATATATATATATATATATATATATATATATATATATATATATATATATATATATATATATATATATATATATATATATATATATATATATATATATATATATATATATATATATATATATATATATATATATATATATTAGGACCTTGTCACTTTCAAAGAATCATTTTCAATTCTAAATATATAAAAGTTTAAATTTTTTTTGTGAAGCTCATTTACTATATATATATATATATATATATATATATATATATATATATATATATATATATATATATATATATATATATATATATATATATATATATATATATATATATATATATATAATATATATATATATATATATATATATATATATATTTCACTGTGGCGCTAGACATCGAAAGTCTGGCACAAAGCTTTGATTTCCAAACTTCCCTCTTTCGGAATCTATCCTTCTCTTTGTGACCTTCCCTCTAATTTCCTTTCCGGTCGTTCTATTGCAGCTGTTGTGGACGGCCATCGTTCTTCCTATAAATCTATAAATAATGGTGTTCCTCAAGGATCTGTCCTATCCCCAACTTTTTCTAATTTTCATCAATGACTTATAAACTCTTATAAACTCTCTATTACTTCGTCTCCTATACACTCCTATGCAGATGACTCCACCTTTCATTACTCTTTTCAATTTGAAAGACGTCTCTCCCAATAGCAGTTGATAGATTCAAGAAGGATAGCCTTGGAGCAACTGACCTCTGATCTTTATCGTATTTCAAATTGGGGCAGAGAAAACATGGTCGTTTTCAATGCCTCAAAAACTCAATTCCTCCATCTTTCTGCTCGATACAATCTTCCACACAACTATGACATCTTCTTCGAAAACACTCAACTCAAACCTTCATCTGTCCTCAATATTCTTGGTGTTTCTTTTTCTCGTGATCTTTCTTGGAAAGATCACATTACTTCTCTCTCTAAACAAGCTTTCATGAGGTTGGGTGTTCTGATGCGCCTTCGTGGTTCTTTTACATCACTCCAGTTGTTTGCTTGCTTTGTATAGAGATGTTGTTCGCCTCTGTATGGAGTACGGATCTCACATCTGGTGTGGTTCCACACACACACCTCTTTTCGAAAAGGTGGAGTCTAGGTCTTTTCGTCTTATAAACTCTTTTGCTCTTACTCTCTCCAATCTCTTTCTTCTCGTCAAATTGTTGCGTCACTCTCTTTATACTATCGCTATTACAACGGACATTGTTCTTCTGAACTCTCACGTCGTATACCTCCTCCATTGAGAAGGGCTTGTGAAACACGACCTTCTACACAGTCTCATCCTTTCTCCGTTCAACTCTCCGACCCCAGACTTAACCGCTATGCTCAATCTTACATGTACTCTACTAATAAAGTCTGGAACATACTCCCTTTATCTGTTTTCCCCAACTTGCTTTGACTTGCACACTTTTAAACGCCATTTCTCGGGTCACGTCGGCCATTAGTGACCAGATTCCGAATGTTCCCAAACGCTGGTGGATATTGGTAAGCCTCCGGCCTTTACCCACAGAGAAAAAAAAATAAAATATATATATATATATATATATATATATATATATATATATATATATATATATATATATATATATATATATATATATATATATATATATATATATATATATATATATATATATATATATATATATATATTATATATATATATATATATATATATATATATATATAAATTGAGATAGCATCTTTCCTAGTGAAACAATCTAATTAGAAAGATCATAGCTAGTAACTAAGGGCTTCCACATACTCATTTAATACACTGTGAATGTTTAACCCCGTATCTTGGTCCGTCTTCAGCACAAACTAAATTTTACAAATTTCTATTTTAAAACACAATTAAAATATAAATTCATTAACTATTTATATGATATTTAAAATAATAATAATCGCAATAAAATAATAAAATAAGAAATAATATAAATAAAAATAAAATGGCTAGACTATTGTGGGAAAAAGGGCTTCATTATTGAGTGAAAAGGACAATAGAAGAAGCTTTATCATTTAAAGATGGGCAATGAATTTTTATAAATAAAACTTCAAAATCCTACGATTAAGAAGGGAAGATGCTTGTTGAAGAACATTGAAATTAGATAAAGAAAAAGGAGGGTGGGTATGTCCATGGTCTTTTATGCAAAGTGTACAGGAGAGCAAAAGTCAAAAACAAACTCCTCTATGCTTATCAATCCTCACTTTCAATTGTAGATCAGTTTGGCCTATATATGCCGCATTACAGCTGGTACACTTAAATAAATAAATTAATGAGGATCTGAAAAGCATTGGGTGAGACACCTTATGTCTGAAAAAAGTTTTAATTGAGAGAACTATAATTTATAAGAATGAACTGGCATTGTGGAAATGTAGCTTTAATTATAGTAAAAATATTTCTAAGTCGAGATGTAAGTGATACTATATACGGGAGTTTCAAGTATATTTTTTGTTTGACTACAGTAGGAAAATAAAGAGTGGGTCTGAAGATATTAGTGAGATACTCGTTAATTTTTTTTTCCACTTGGAACTTTGAAAATAAATTAAAATGGAAAAGTATTTTCATAAATTTCACCTATATATATATATATATATATATATATATATATATATATATATATATATATATATATATATATATATATATATATATATATATATATATATATATATATATATATATATATATATATATATATATATATATATATATATATATATATATATATATATATATATATATATATATATATATATATATATATATATCAGATCTATTGAACTTTAAGCAAACTCAGGGCTTTGCTCAGGGTCAATCAAACTAAATAAAAATATCTGTTTATTAACATAAATAACGAAATTCAGAAATCAAAATCAAATACCGTATATATATATATATATATATATATATATATATATATATATATATATATATATATATATATATATATATATATATATATATATATATATATATATATATATATATATATATATATATATATATATATATATATATATATATATATATATAAACTATTAAACCTATATATAAATTCATAAGTGGAAGGAAATAAACTTTGGTTTACAAATGGAATAATATTCTTAAAAAGAGATTCAAGTTACTTATGGCAAAATTTCACAAAATATTACTGGCAATAAAAACAAACTTAACCTACTTAATATAATTACATAAAAAGCATAAACAATTTTTTTTAAATATGTTTTCAATTTATCTTTATGACTATAATAATTCCAAAACTGGAATTGTGAAGAAAATCTACAGATGAAAAAAAAAAAAAAAAAAAAATTCCTCATTTTTGAGAAGCTTGTTAGGAAAATAGTCTGACCCAGTTTATCAAAATTTTTACCTTTAACCAAATTCTAACTCAACTCAATGATAACCTGTCGCCACTTCTTCACTTAATTTAACGGTACTCATTACCCTCATCAAACTTTAAGTCCATTCAGGATTCTCTTGTTACTCTAACAAAACATTTTTTGACTCTACAGAATTCGATTCCTTTTTTATCCCCTTTTAATTTCTGGTAATCAAACCCTTACTCTTTCCTAAGAGGTTAGCAATTTTCCTTTTTCTACTCTACCTTAATCTTTCGTTAGCTTTTACTATCACGGTTCCTAAAAGACAGAATTTCCGATTCCAAGTCTTTGTTTCCTCAATTTCTAGTCCTTCCTTTGTGTAAATCAACTCTTGCAAAAGCAACTTCCATAAATAATAATTTACAGGTTAACAAGATACTTTAACTGGAAAATATTCTTCATTACTTTCATTATTTATTCCACCTCCATCTCTTTCTTTCAGATTCCGCTCAAGCAAATTCTAACAACCTTTTTTAATATCTTCCTCAATTTCATCTACAGATCTATTTACATGTAGATCTTTTACTTCTGTAGCAGCTTTTCCTCTATTAATAATTTTACTACCAAAATATTTCTTAATTTAGTTTCAGCTTCTAAGAATAGTTTATATTCAGATGTGAAGACAATAAGTTGTATTTTTAAAAATTCCTCACCTCTTCACAGCAATGGAAATGAAGCAGAACATAAAAAGCATAGCAGGCAACAGCTGTTTTTCACTTTTTATATAAGAATATATAATCAAACTATCATGTCATTTATTACTCAGTAATTTAAATGTAGAATTTGTACAAGCTTTCACTTCACCTTATACAATTACTTATTCAATATTATTTAACTAGCGTCCTCCTTCTTTTCCTCTCTTCCCACCCCCCTCTCTCTCTCAAACACAAGCAATCAAAAAATCAAAAACTTCATTTACGTGAAGTCAGAGGGATATCCCAGTTTTATCATTTTTTTTTAAAATTCTTTTTGAAAGCAGCTAAAACGTGCTAAGGAAGAATACGAAATAGTCTGGTTAGTGCTTTTGTTTCATTAACAGATATTACTTTAATACTTTGTAGCATTAACTTGGCTATTATAATCTCTTCTACACAAATTCGTAACTTTTACATGAAAAAAATCCTTCCTTTGTTTTTCGCGTTCTTAACAAAGACTAGAAGGCAGCGGCGACGGCGAAGACACATCATGATGATTACGATAATTTTTAAAACAAGGAACAAATACATTCTTTGGTGTCGCAAAAATAAATTTTGACTAAAAAAAATGACTAGTCAAGTTGTATCTGATCTCTGCAATTATATTGCAATTTATTCAATAACTAACATGTCATTTGAATAAAAACCTCTATACCTTAAACTAATACAGTATATACAAATATTTTAAAAATTCACTCCTTTTATTTGATATATATATATATATATATATATATATATATATATATATATATATATATATATATATATATATATATATATATATATATATATATATATATATATATATATATATATATATATATATATATATATATATATATATATATATATATAGTAATGTACCGAGTCCGAGCCAAAGTCCAAATTTTTTACTGGAAATGAGTCTAAATCCAAGTTCAAGTTATTTAAAATCCTACTGTAAAAAAATATAATAAATTATTGTATTGTAAATTATTTAGAATAGAATAAATAGATGAAAACAATAATAATAATAATAAATATTACATTTGTAAATTAGAAATGTGAATTTAGGTAGTTGAATGAAATATTGTTTAACTAAAGATAAAAATTAATGAAATAATAGTTTGGAATGTAGCATATTAAAAATAAATTAAAATTAGTTTTTCCACCTAATCTTTTCAATTAGCAAAAATAAGAAAAAAATACATGTAAATTAGAACAAACTATATCAAAAGCTGTTGAAACGGAATGTTTGTAACTCTACATACATTCCTCAGACTTTTTTCTCCACAAAAAATATAATAATCTGCAATTTGGATGTCTGATCCAAATCTTCATACGTCTGTAATCAAACAATTCAGGAATTTTTATATTCACTAGTAAAGTGACCAGAAACCTATGATTTAAATTTTCCAATTAACTAAAAATTTGTCATCTTTACAGGTTATCTTCTAAATGATCCAACTCTTGTAACTCTGCATGGGAAAGAATTCAAATTCACAGCTTCACAAATGATTATTCTTGTATTACGACTTTAATTTAAATGTTAAATACATAAAAGGAAAAGTAGAGGAAATCAATGGTACTCTTAAAATATTTTGGAAACAAGAATTAGGGATCAGATAGAAAAATTCTACTCCATCTTAATAAAAATGAACTTGGTCAAGAAGATTTGTTTAAATTCCTCTCAAAGATCAATGCATAATTCTTGAAAACTAACAAACCAAAAAGTTACTTAATCAAAATAAAAAAAAGTGTCCTTCTTAGAAGCAGACACTTATAAAGCCATTAACCAAAAAAAGAAAATTTAATTGTCAAAATAGTATGTAACAAAAATTTTTTTTATTCAATATTATATCCATAATTTT
Organism: Armadillidium nasatum; assembly: GCA_009176605.1. NCBI lineage: Eukaryota > Metazoa > Arthropoda > Malacostraca > Isopoda > Armadillidiidae > Armadillidium > Armadillidium nasatum. The sequence continues at coordinate 34,884 of SEYY01005421.1, forward strand.
TTCTGTGTCCAATGATTTATCGTGTATAGGTAGACAAGAAAAAAAATCTTTGTCTCATAGTTACTATTACCCCCTACCAATAATTACAACTTAAGTAATGTTTTTTCTGATTGCCTAAAAAAGCAATTCAATAACTACAAAACTTTAACAGAAATTTTGAGAAAATTCATATTTTAAACTCTTATTATGGATATTAATAATAAGGTTGGATTTACAGGATCTTCTTTTAAATACAATGAATTTTTCTCAGATGAAACTTGCATCTTATACTACAGTATTTATGGCATAACTATATACAATGTACAGTTTTATAGAGCAGAATTTTTTATACAACTATATGCAATACACAGTTCTCTTATAGATTTAAATCAAACGCTCACATCAAAGTTGCCAATTATACAATTGTTTTACCTTTATCAATGACAATAGAAAAAGTTTATTAACTCATTATATGACATAAAATTGATGTATTAATTACAGAGAATCAGTCAATTATATTTAATCTGGATTTCGGGACATGATAAAAGTAGATACTGAAACAGAGCTATGACACCTGCTACATTAAAGTATTCATATACTGAATTTCATGTATTAATAATCAAGAATTGCAACTTATGGGATGACAATTCGAGTCAATACAGGTCTTTCATTAGTTGTTTAGCCTAAGATATTGATTCAAGTTTGTATGAGTATGATGGAAGTCAAACATTGAAACAAATATTGAGTTGGCTGACTTAGAATTCACTGAAAAAAAAAAATTTTTTCCCAGTCACCATTTCAGGAAAACTGAAAACTCCAAATAATTTCATAATTGTTCAGTAAGACTTACTCAAAAACCTATTTATTGACTGCCCTATTTTTGGTCATAAAAGAAATATTAAATCAATTTGTTTTAATTATTTCATTTTTAATTTATAAAATTTTCTTGCTTGAGCTTTTTCAGAAGTCTTACATTTATATTTTCAAAGAAAAGTTAATTTATATGATGACCATTCATAATAAACACCTGTTAAGTCTAGGAGAATAGAATAAAATTAACAATCGTTAGTTGAACAAACTAATTCCTTCATCAGTTATGTGCTTCGTTAAATTTATAAGAGTGTGCAAGTACATTATTTAATGGCAAAAATTTGCCAGAGAAAAAGTTGTAAAAAAATTTCAGGTACATGTACTTATTGCTGGACTCAAATAAATTTGGCTCAATCTGAGTCAGCAAAAAATTTAACATCCCCCAAGTCCCGGACTTGGTACATTTTATTATATATATATATATATATATATATATATATATATATATATATATATATATATATATATATATATATATATATATATATATATATATATATATATATATATATATATATATATATATATATATATATATATATATATATATATATATATATATATATATATATATATATATATATATATATATATATATATATATATATATATATATATATATATATATATATATATATATATAATATATATAATTTTTGTCTTTAAATGAAAAAGTTAAGATTCTAGTAAAGACGTAAAGCGTCTGAAACAATTTGAAACCTTAACTATACATCACTTGTGATTGATTAATAAAATGATATAAGTTTGAGATTCTAATAATGATAAGAGAGACAAAATGAATAACAAAGAAAATATTACTTTTGCATCAAAAGTTTCCTTCATCAAAAACAAAAAAAAATAAAATATTAACAATTTCTTTTCTTACAGAATTCTAGTGGCTAAGTTCATAATAAATTCTTAATATTTTTTTGTTGTTGTTGTTGCTGTTGCTTTACACAAAGCTATTAATTTATGCTAGAGTAAAAAATGGCTGTTGGTCAATTTTAAAATTATATTCAAATGAGGAAATGATCAGTAGAATAGAAATAGAACATCAATGTAATTCTATGGTAATAAAATTTATTTAAAGTTTTAAAATATAAAGTCTTTACAAAGCTTAACGAACCTAACATTTTTTATCTCTAAATCCTTTGCCAAATATCGCATTTCCAGGGTCAGCCAAGGGATCAATATCTTGGAAAACTTTATACCAATCTAATTTATTCTTATCTTGTTTTGATAAAGATGAAACACTTTCATTTGCTCCTTTGAGATCTTTATTCAAAGGTAAATTAGCATTTGTACGTTTCTGCTGGGATGGCAATGGGCTCTGCCAGAGAAACTGAGATTCAAAGGCCTTGGATGGAAGATTGTTAGGTTTCTCAAGAGAAAGTTGAGAATTAAAATCGCTCAACCCAAAGTCAAGCAACTGAGAAGGCAAAAATAACTGTGATGAAGATGGATTACTTTGTGAAAGTCCGTTGGAGTTTAACTTTTCAGAAGCTTTATCATGAGATAATGAAGCATTTTGATTATAAAGTGCTTCAGTTCCAAATATTGGTAAAACTTGCTTTGGCGGTTCCTTGTTTTCATGATGAGGACTTTCAAAAAGTTCTTTTAGCATTTCTGCAGTACTCAAATTTGCTTCAGTTAGAATTTCCTCCGACATTAAATCAACATTTGCGAAAGAAGATAAGGTTTCAGCAACATTTTCATCTACCACGGTTTTACTTGTAGTATCATTATTCTCAAAAGTCAATAACTGACTGCTGTCTTCATCATTAAATAAATTAACTAAACTATCCGAGTTTTTGCTTAACCTTTCTTCTTTCTTGTACTTATTAGCTCTGTTTTTGGCAGGGTTTAAGGATTTGCTTGCATTATCCTTTTCATCATCATGGTATTCTGAATCAAAGAATGTCTTATCATCATCATTTAACTCTAGTTCTTGTACTTTTTCGTCATCCTCCTCATTTTCAACTGGAGCTAATGGCTCAGCCAATTCCTTAATAACATGAAATTTATACGGATGATACCCTTTGAAATTGGATGCTACATTATTTAATGTCTTAGCAGTTTTATCTGAAAAAGTTATTAAATTATTTTGATACAGAATCAACGCATGTGAAAACATGTTACACCGAGAAGCAGCAAGCAATTCAATCTTTTGCAAACTCTTAATTTTCATTTGATCAAATCTAGACTTTTTCTGCTTTACTAGAGTTTGAACTTCTCTAAATTTTTCAAGCTGTTGATAATGATCAGGATTAAAGTCCTGAGAAATATTTTTCATCCACATGAGAGCACCACGATATTCTGTTCTAATTTTTTCCATTTCTTCCACAGTGTGGCAAGTGTCTTCAACAGCCCTAGTCTGAAAAGTATCAACTTCCTGGAAGAGACGAACGAGGGGATTCCTCAAAGCAACTCTTTGTTGAGCTGTATAACTTAAACTCTTACCTACGGCCAACATCATTTTCCCAGCTCGTGTCTGATCTTGCTTACCATATTCTTTCAATAGACGGCCAAGTGTGTTTTCTTCTTGTGCCAAAATACATATTCTGTTCTGATAATCAGCCAATAACATCTAAATAAATATTAAAAATTTAAATAAATAGGAATTAATAAACTTAAAAACTTTCTATTTTCTTTTCCTTTACTCAATTTTTCTACAAGTCTGGCATAACCAATATTCAATTTTTTAATACACGTTATCCTTAATAATGAACTATATCCAATGCTTGAATTTACTTCATTTATATAAACACAAAAAACGATAAAAAAAATTTAAATTACTTGGTTACTCTATACAAAATACTTTAATTACTTGTTAAGCAAAATTAATTAATTATATTAAAAGATCAATTATGCAAAGTACATATTTATTTTCGGATTTCTAAGTGTAAAGTATATCATTCCTAACTCAAAATTATTAATACACACCTGCAATTCTTTTGTACTTGACTCGATTGCCTTAAAGAGATCAATTTTGGCATCTAGTTCTGCATCTGACGCAACAATATATTCATCCTCTCTCTTACCAAGTTTACGTATAACTGCACTTTTAGTAAACCAAAACTGTTTTTGTACTTTCCCAAGGGCTGATGTATTGCTATTCCTTTCTACCCATCTGTCAAAATTATTTCCTGAATAACCATGGTAGTTACTCATAATTTAAGTTATTTATCTGATAAAATAGGAAATCTGCAAAAAAATAAAAAATAAAAAATACTGCTATAAAATTAAATATAGGAGGCTATAAACTATAATTCTGATCATTAACTATACTTTTGTTCTACTCTAATAGATTATAAGGTTAAAGTATAATATTGAACAAGACATACAGTGACAAGACAAGACAAAATACAAGTAGTTTTGTGTCAGTCTTCCAAGTTGGCATAAAAACTTTATATATATATATATATATATATATATATATATATATATATATATATATATATATATATTATATATATATATATATATATATATATATATATATATATATATATATATATATTATATATACATCACACCGTATCCCGCATAATGCAGGGTGGCGTCAACTGCAGGAAAATTCCTGCAGTCGTACATGGAAAGACAAAAAAAACTGTTTAAAAAGAATCCCAGAACCATGCGAAGAACTATTCTTCATGATACAGCCTTGTCGCCTAATCCAATCTCCTGTTTTAAATTTTATATTCGTAATGCTAATGTTGAAATTTTCACTTAAGCCGAAAGTATGTTATTTAAATGTTTTGTTGCTCCTCCACAAAATTTTGATTATAAGTTAATTGCGATTTATTAAATTTTGTTTTATGAAAATATTTTTAAGTTAGAAAAATAATTTTTTTTTCAGTACAATTCTACAGCGTCCTCTAAGCAATCCTTCCAATTTTCTTCTCCTCTTCTCTTCTTTTTTCTTCACTTTTCTTTTCTACTCTACTCTTCACTTCCAACTGATTCTTCTATCTTTTCTTTTCCCTTCTGGTTTAAGCACCTCCACTCACGGCGACAGCCAAATCATATATCATTATATATATATATGGCCAACCCCGGCCATTTTTACTGACCCCGGCCCCGGCTAAAAATTGGGGAAAACCGGGGTTGCCGCCCGGGGTTAAAATGGCAAATTAAACAAAAAATTTTTTTTTTTTTTTTAATTTTCAGCCGATTCTGCTGAAACTTTCAGTGTATATAGATTTTTTACCGGTAAGAAAAGTCCATTTCTAGCGTTTTTCCGAGTCTATTACGGTTAAAAGTTTTTTTTTTTTTTGTGGAAATTTTAAATATTTTCAATAGAATGGCGGTGAAGCCACAAAAAAAATATATTTGGTCTGAAAGTTTGGAACATATGTTCCTTATTCAAAATTTATGGCTACAAAAACTTTTAATAGACTTTTGTTCCCAGAGTTATAGAAAAAATGTTATAAGCCAAAAAATGACCAACTATAGAAAAAAAAAATTTTTGGACTAAAAAAAATCCCCCTTTTCAGACAAAATGTTTTTTAAAGAAAATACAACTATAACATTTCCCATTTTTGGTGTGTATAGAGGAGGGGTGGGGCTACAAATTCCTCTATGTACTTTATTCGATGAGATTCGTTGGTTTTGAGATATAGCCTTCAAAAAGGTCCATTTTTGGCCAAATTTCAAAAATTCCCAAAGTTTGAGAGGCTATATCTCACTTCAAACAAAGGGCATTTAAAAATGCACTAAATAAAAATTGTTGCCCTGTTCCTCTTGTAAACAATATTCACAAATAAAAAAAATAGTAGGTAGCGTTTTTCTTTTTTTAAATAATTTTTTCCTCCAGAAGGGTACGATTTTTGCAAATTTTTTTTCAAGTGCTTATAACTTTTTTCTAGACATGATATCAAAAATCTATTCCCACCAATGCAAGAAATTGGGGCAAAGGTATTCAGTTAAATTTTCAGCTCATGTGGAAGAGTGGTTTGACCCAGTTATTCATTTTTTTCAACTTTGGGTCCAAATAAGTTTCAAACCGTTATAGACTCAAAAAAATGCTCCAAATCAACTCAGAACTTCGTGAAAAAATTCACATACTTTGAAAATTTCAGCTCAATCAGTCAAAAATAAAAAAAAATTTCAAACAAAATATAAGAAAATTAAGATTTTTTTCTTTTCTGTTTCTTTTGACCGCTCCTTTTCTGCTAGTGAATGTTCATCTTAGTGTTTTGATTTTAGATACTCCAAAAAGATTTGGTTGAAATTTTTTTTACTTGTAGCACCCGGAGGTTCTCTTCTAATTTTCTGACTGCAGATGTTACATTTAGCTATTTCGAGCCTATCCTGAAACATTGGAAAGTATTCAAATACTGCAGAAGCTGATCTTTTAGCCATATTGACTGAAAGTATAAAAAAAATAATAATTTTTAAATAATGCAGCTAAATGATACAAGTTTGATAAATAGCAATAAAATAACAATGATATGTATAATTACAGGTTAAATTGATAATTTTATATCTTGCATTTTTTCAAACTTTACCTTTGGGTCTTACCTAGGTAAACGTGTTAAATCACTATTATGAATTAGAATAATTTTTTTTTAATTTTTGTACTTTTTTTAAATTTTAAATATACAAAACTGTAATTTTCTGATTTTTTTTTTTTTAGAGAAAATGCATATAATCATAAACTTAAGTAAATGTTGCCTATTCTACTCCTTCCTTACAATTAAATAAATCTTATATCTAATTTTCTTAACCTAAAATTTCAGTGCTTTTGACCTCTTTACAAATTTTAGGAAACCCCGGCCATAACCCCAGCCCCGGCCAAATTTGGGTGACCCCGGCCCCGGTCGGTCCCTATATATTTATATATATATATATATATATATATATATATATATATATATATATATATATATATATATATATATATATATATATATATATATATATATATATATATATATATATATATATATAATATATATATATATATGGGCTGGAATTTTGCCAGGGGTTGCTTAAAATTTGTAAAGAGGTCAAAAGCACTGAAATTTTTGGTTACGAAAATTAGAGTTAATTATAAGGAAGGAGTAGAATAGTCAACGTTCACTTAAATTAAAGATAATATGCCTTGTTCAGAAAGAAATTTCAGAAAATTACTGATTTTGAATAATAAAACTTTGAAAAAACTACAAAAATTTGTGATTTTTTTTTTCTGATTCACAATAGTTATTCAACATTTTACTTAGGTAAGACCCTAAGTTTGAAAAAATGCAAGATATAAAATTATTAATATAACCTGTATTTATACATATTGTTATTTTATTGCTGTGTATCAAACTTGTATCATTTAGTTTCATTATTCCAAAATTATTATTTTCTTTATACTTTCAGTCAATATGACTAAAACATCAGCTTCAGCAGTATGGGAGTACTTAACAATGCTTCAGGGTAGGTTCGAAATATCTAAATGTAACATCTGCAGCCAGGAAATAAGAAGGGGACCTCCAGGTGCCAAGTAAAAATTTTTCAACCAAATCTTTATGGGGGCATCTAAAATCAAAACACAAATATGAACATTCACTAGCAGAAAAGAAGCAGTGAAAAGAAAAAGAAAAATCTTAATTTTCTAATATTTTGTTTGATTTAATCCACCATTAAAAAGTATAATTTGCAATTTTAACCCTGACAGGTAAACCCCAGTTTACTCTGATTATTTGCTGGGGCCAGGGTCCCGGTCATCTATATATATATATATATATATATATATATATATATATATATATATATATATATATATATATATATATATATATATATATATATATAATATATTATATATATAATTATATATATATATCTACAGGGGGAAAATGGGTTACCTGGGAAATGGGTAAAAATCACCTTTTTTTTTTTTTTTACATTTTTTGGGTTATTTAATCATTTATTTTTTTTTTTTAGTACTTATATTATGTACTATAACATGTAATGTAGTTGAAGGTGAAAATTAGTGAAAAACTTACTATAATTAAAAAAAATTTTTATTTCAGAAAATTTGTTAAAAATTTGAGGCCATTTTTTTTGAAAAACATTAAGATTTTGGCGAGAGAAAATCGTAATACTTAGGAATATTTAGGCAAGAACATCCATTAATAACATCCCTAAGGTAAGCTATACTTAAATATAATTCAAATTCAGTGCGTAGTTTTAAGGAAAAACATTGATTTTTACTCTGGGGTAAAATGGGTCATTCAATTTTTGAAATAATAATACAGTTTTAGTAATGATTTTTTTTTTATTCTTCAACTTACAGATGCCACGTCACTATGAAAAGAAAGAGGGGACAAGAATAATTATGTATAGGCAGGATGATATTGCCAGAGCCATGATTGATGTTCAAGATGTAGATCCTTGTAGATGTAGATTGATGTAGATCCTGGAAAAAGTGTGTCCTTGAAAGACCTGCAAGATGCCTCTACATTAGGTACCAACCAGAGAGATACACCTCAAGAGGAGATTCAAGATCTGCCTAAACTTCCTGACTTAGAAGAAAGTTTTGATGAAACATCATCAGAATTTAATATTGGTGACTGTTTTAGTAAAATTCCAGCAAGGAAAACTTAAACCATACTTCTATGTTGGAAAAGTACTAAGCCAAATTGATGATAAAGTAAAAGTAAAGTTTCTGCGAAAAGCTGAAAGAGGGAAGCATAATGAAAATGAGATCGCTTTTAAAGACCCAGAGAATGTAGATATATATGACATTGAGAAAGGTCAGATAATGAAGAAAATGATAATAAAGGACATTAGAAGAGGATTTATACTTTTTTAGAAATACCTGCAAAGGACTAACAGTAAAATAGAAAAGGAAATTCATGAGTGACTCATTTTACCCCAACGCCATTTTTCAAAAATGCCCTTTTTTAAAAAAATTTTAAAAATAGTCAAAGTAGGTTATAGTTTATTTTTTTACATTTTTATGTGTATAAAAGATGGATTTAATTCGTGAATGGTTATTAAAACATTTCTATAGCACATTAATTTTTTACACCTACTTTTATATGAAAATTTTTAAAAAAGTGACCCATTTCCCCCTGTAGACGGTATATATTATATATATATATATATATATATATTATATATATATATATATATTATATAATATATATATATATATATATATATATATATATAATATATATATATAGGACCGACCGGGGTTGGAATTTGGCCGGGGCCGGGGTTCTATCCGGGGTTTCCTAAAATTTGTATAGAGGTCAAAAGCACTGAAATTTAAGGTTAAGAAAATTAGATATAAGGTTTATTTAATTGTAAGGAAGAAGTAGAATAGCCAACATTCACTTAAATTAATGATTATATGCATTTTCTCCAAAAAAATTAGTTTTGTATAGTTAAAGTTTAAAAAGTACAAAAAAAAAAAAAAAATATTTAATTCATAATAGTGATTCAACAGGTTTATTTAAGTAAGACCCTAAGTAAAGTTTGAAAAAAATGAAGATATAAAATTATCAATTAACTGTATTATACATATCATTGAATTTTGCTATGTATCAAACTTATCATTAGCTGCATATTTAAAAATATTTTTTGTTTATACTTTCAGTCAATATGGATAAAAGATCAGCTTCTGCAGTATTTGAATACTTTACAATGTTTCAGGATAGGCTCGAAATAGCTAAATGTTAACATCTGCAGTCAGAAAATTAGAAGAGTAACCTCCGGGTGCTACAAGTAAAAAATTTCAACCAAATCTTTTTGGAGTATCTAAATCAAAACACAAAGTGAACATTCACTAGCAGAAAAGGAGTGGTCAAAGAAACAGAAAAGAAAAAAAAATCTTAATTTTCTTAATTTTGTTTGAAATTTTTTATTATTATTTGACTGATTGAGCTGAAATTTTCAAAGTATGGGATTTTTCACGAAGTTCTGAGTTGATTTGGAGCATTTTTTGAGTCTATAACGGTTTGAAACTTATTTGGACCCAAAGTTGAAAAAAATGAATAGACTGGATCAAACCACTGGTCCACATGAGCTGAAAATTTAGCTGAATACCTTGGCCCCAATTTCTTGGATTGGTGGGAATAGTTTTTATATCACGTCTAGAAAAGTTATTAAGCACTTGAAAAAAAAAAAAAAAAAAAAATCGTACCCTTCTGGAGAAAAATTATTTATAAAAAACGCTACCTATATTTTTATTTATATTGTTTAGAAGAGGCAGGCAATATTTATTTAGTGCATATTTAAATGCTCTTGTTTGAAGCGAGATATAGCCTCTCAAACTTTGGGAATTTTTGAAATTTGGCCAAAAATGGACCTTTTTGAAGGCTATATCTCAAAACTAACGAATGTCATCGAATAAAGTACATAGAGGAATTTGTAGCCCCACCCCTCCTCTATACACACCAAAAATAGGAAATGTCATAGTTGTATTTTTTTTTAAAAAAAATTTTTTTCTATAGTTGTCAGTTTTTGGCATATAACATTTTTCCTATAACTCTGAACAAAAGTCTATTAGAGACTTTGTATCCCATTTAATTTTGAATAAATAGTCCAATTTTCAGAAAAATTAAAAAAAAAAAAAAAAAAAAAAAAAAAAAAAAAAAAAAAAAAAAACTTTTAACCGTAATAGACTCGGAAAAACGCTAGAAATGGACTTTTCTTACCGGTAAAAAATCTATATAACTGAAAGTTTCAACAGAAATCGGCGAAATAAAAATAAAAAAAATTAGTATATTTTGCCATTTAACCCGGCCGGCACCCCGTTTTCCCTGAATTTTTGCCAGGGCCGGGCCCCAGTGTTCATTATATATATATTATATATATATATATATATATATATATATATATTTTATATATATTTATATATTAGGTGCCTCATTAAATTTTTTTTTTTTTTTTATGAGTGCTGCCCCTTATTGTGTTCCAACACATGTAAGCATGACATGTGCAATTTTTAGTCAAATTGAATAATATTAACATACTGCGACTTGCCTTTTAAATTTGTAATTTTTTCCTTTTTATTGCTTTTCGAATTTATCTCCTATGGAAAGTAACTGATATAGTTTAAACTGATAATACTCACAAAATTTTAATTTGTCAATACCCTTTGATGGAAAGCGCTATCACAGGCTGTAGAAATAGCTTGAGAAATGTAATAAATGATAAGAAACAGGTTTACACTGTTAGTTTAAGCATGAACCAGCTTTTTGTTTTGATGTGAAATTGTAGTTTCTAAAACTTCTAAGTTAACCCTCGCGACTACGCGTTGGACTTTTTGCGTCCAGACTTTTTCTTTTTTTAAATTTTTCATATTTTTTTTAATCTTTTTTTTGTTCTCCTTCCAGGTATTCCTCAGAAAAAGGTTCAAGAAGATGGGAAAATTTTTTGGATTAGTTATAAGAAAAAGAAAAAAAAACATGGCGGTTCAAAGTTGGAATGGACGTAAAAAGTATATCGCGTAGTCGCGTGTGGGTGACCAAAAATTGGCCTGAAAAATAAAAATCCCCCAAAAAAGTGTTGTTTTCCTTCAGTATTGAATAAATACTGTGGTAAATTAAAATTTATTACTTTTTTTTTTTTTTTTTATTATTTTTATGAATTTTAACTTTGATTTTTTTCCATATTTATTTGAGAACATTTATTTGTAAAATTATTAAAAATATTGCAAACATAATTTTAAAATATTGCTAAAACAACAAGAAGGACATATTCAATCTATGCAAAAGTTTCCAAAAAATATAAAACCTAAATTTTAATAAAATCTGGATGGACCAAAAAGGTCCATCGCGTAGATGGATGTATAACCGAACGACGCGTAATCGCGAGGGTTAATTTGCAAAATAATTTGTTTCCAATATTTTTGCAAGTTTAATGCTTAAAATGTTGACTTAAAAGGAAATATTTCTTGTTGATCATATGAAGAACCAAATAACAATAAGTAAGTTTCCATCAAAATGAGACTGCTTAAAAATTATATTTTTACAATATGTGTGTGACCAAATTAAATCTTGATGAAAGTTCAAGACTTGTAATTGATGAGTGCATTATATTTTGATGGAAAGTCAGAATTCCTATAAGAGAACAACAAATGCAAAGAACAATTGATAAAATTGCAAGAGTAGTGGCGTCAATTACTAAAAAACAAAAATAAAGATAGTGAACATTTTAGAGGGAAATAGAAAACTTTTGTTAAAAGTTTAGATGATGTATTTGATATTGCTCATCATAATGATCTACAAATGATAAATATTAATGAAGATAAGCAATTTATATCAAAGCAAAAAAAAAAAAAAAGGGCATCCAATTTCAATGTTAGGAATTGATGTGAAATAAATAAAGAAAAAAGAAAATCTGATAATCAAAAGTGGGAAGAAGAATGAAGAAAAAAGATTTCTGAATTACCATTAACATCATCAGGTAAGATTTCACTGTGTTTACTATAATATTTGTCAATGCCAACTTTTTCAACAATATTAAATTTAATTGAATTTTTCAGAAACTCAGATTTTTACAAATTCCTCATCCTCTGCAAGTTTCAGTCATGATTGGATAACAAATGAAGAAACCAGAACAACTAAGGTTATCATTCCTTCAAAGAGAAAACGAGCACAAAAATGAAATTTTAATGCCTCGATTGGCAGCAACTTTAGACAAATGCAAAATAAGTGAAAGAGGTGCAGTTAATTTATTGTTATCTTTTCTAAATGATAACAATTGTACTTCCATTTGGAAAACTAGAGAAAAGTAAGGTAAGTCATATAGTGAAAAGATAAGGAAAGACATTTCTACATGTTTTATAAATGCAAGTGCTGTAACAATTCACTGGGACTGAAAATTGTTTTCTGATACTGAAATATCATGTGATAGATTAGCAATCATTGCAACAGATCTGGACTTAGAACAGTTATAAGCTGTTCCAAATTTACATGAAGGAACAGGAATAACTGAAAATGTTTATGAAACATTACAGAATTGGGCATTTAACAGACAAGGTCCAATCATTTGTATTCGAACACAACTCCATAGACTAAAAAAAAGCCTGTTCACAATTAGAAAAAAAAATTTAGCACAATATTTTATTTTTGGGTTGTCAGCATCATATATCAGAGATTTTCTTGGGAGAAAGTTATTCTACATGTAAAATAATAATTTCAGGACAAGACTTTAATCTGTTTAAAAGATTTTGAGCAAAGTGGCCTGATATTAATATTAAACATTTCATTCTCTATATTATTAGGACTGATGTAAAAGAAATTTTTAGAGGTAAAGTACATGTAACATTTGCAGATTCAGCATTGTTAACGTCATTCACTAGAGATGATTATAAGAGATTCTGAAGCTAGTAATTGCAGAATTTTTGAAAAAACATCCAAAAGAATAAAATAATTTAGAGGATTATAAGAAAGGGAACAAAATAATAGAACAATTGTAAGTTATTAATGACCCAGCTGAAAGAGTAATAAAGCTAATGCAAGAATTTAATGACAAAATAACCAAAGATGAAGACCAAATGTAATTTCTATTAAAGGTAGCAATTTTTTTTTTTTTTTTTTTGTATTATCTAATTATGCTTTTGCAATAATTTCAAAAATATTTAGATTATATTTTAGGTGAAATTTAATTACTATTATTTACTTTAAAAATACTTTCCAGGCTGTTTAAGATTACTGAAGGAAGTATCCAAAAACAACATTACTTGTGCTACAGAAACCTTTCATTTAGTATCACTCAAATATGTTTTAGCAATTTTCTTAATTAATAAAAGTATTAAATCCTTAATTGAAATTTGTTAATAATTACCAAATGCATTATATTTTTATATAATTGGTATTAAAGGCAATAAGCCTGAAACCAGTAGTCTTCTTGGAAGTATAGGGGATCGGTCCTTGAATCTACAAATATCTTCAGGAAAGTATTACCATCAAAAGGTGACAAAATTTATTCATTAATTAACCTTACCCCAACTTAACTCTTGACTCACTGTATTTGGGTACAAATTAAACATAATTATCATTGCTTATCTTTTTTTATACAATACCCCAGTTTTCTTGATTAACTTTATTTTTGGTATAGGGGATAATTTCCTCTATAAGTAATCTTAATCTTAACTAAGCATCTGCCAGAGTTGGGTTAACTAAAGTAATAAAAATATTTATACCATAATATTTTTCAATAATTTTTCATAGCGTCGACTGTTCAGGTTATAAGTTGAACTAAGTATGCTAAAAAACTAAATAATAATTAGAATAATAACAATAATATATAATAGGCATAAATGAAATGAAAGCTAAATAATAATAATAATACAAATATCAAAATTTATTGATATTTTGATATTTCCATATATCAAAGGTTAGAAAACTTCTTAATATTTATCCCTTTAATTACTGTACATTGCAGAAAATAATGAACGGTCGAAAGACAAATATGGCAACCTGGTATTTTTCTTATTTTTGTACAGTTGCTTAACCATTCGGAGAAAAATATCAGTTTTTAAAATTTTTTTTAATAGTTTTTCTTTTTATCATGTATTTATAATACTATACCTTTGAGTAATAGTATGTGTAGAATGCATTTAAGCATATTTTGACTTCATAGTTTCAATATGGTGAAAAATAGAGGTATCGCGCCAGATCGAATTATTATTACCTAGTCAAAAATTAAGTTAATCTCACCATGTAAAGAATTTTTTTATTAAAAATGTGCTTTAGCTGCTCATTATTTAAATTAATGGGTTTATATTTATTTTGTTTTTATTTTTCCAGAGGAACAAATATTCCGTGCTTATTCTGAACCGATTTTTACAGAAAAATATTTTTTTTAAAAAGGGGTGGGTCACTACAGGCAAACACCCAAGAGATAACCTTAAATTCGTTAAACTAACATACAAGATTCAGTATCAGCCTTCAATGGAAGCCCAAAAGTTCTCCTCCAATCAGATATTGATAGTAGAGACATATATCATTTGAAATTCCACTATTTTGTTACCACTAAAAACTGGTTATCTAATTCTGTTGTCTATGATGGATTACACCTCCAGTCAACGTTACAAATATATATTGATGCCTTGATTACACTCATATACTTTACACACAAAGTTAAAAGTTTGTTAGCTAGGGTTGCCAACACAAAATTAGCAATTTTGGCTTGATCAGATGTTAAAAATGGGTAGATTCGGCTAGATTTTTTCCAAAATGGCTAAGTTTGTGGCTAGATTAAAGAATAAAGAAGAAACTGCTATACTCACATTAATAATTGTCAAATATTAAAACTCTGAATATTTAGCAGTAAATTTTTCAACTTACATATATTTTGACCTTATGCAATTGAAAAATAGTAATACCACTATATAAATTTATATACTAACGTATATACAGTAGGATAAGGAGATTCATAGACAAAACGAGGATAAACCCTTTTGCATTTGATTTTAAATTCAAACTTCAACGACCATTTTCTAAAGGGGGTGTTCCATGGTCAAGATTCTTTATTAAGAATATTGAACATTCTTAAAGCGAATTGGCCCATGAAGCATGTCCCACTTGATATTTCTGCAATTACTTTCTGCTCGCGGCAGCGAAAATTAAATTGAAAGAAATTTTTGTTTTCGTTTTTTTTTTTTTTTTGCAATGATATAGATTCCAGATTGTCCTAAATTACTAAGTAATACTTTTACTATAGTAATACTCAGTTACTCTCATTATTTACTGTCCAATATTTCTTGAAATATGTCGGACTCTTCTGTACTTGGCTAAGTATATACTGACAATGTTAAAATATTTTTTGACAGAGTCAGGCAATTTGTAATAATCCTTAGAAGATTGCCATGCCTCCTTAAACTAGACTTCACCTTTAATATTGATTTTAGCATTGGAGCTGTATTTTATTTCTTAGTTTTGGTTTTATGATATTCATACTTTGCCAGCTCCTCTCCTGAGCTCCACAAGTCTCATCTGCGGGCTGTTTTTACCAGGCTGCAGGAATTTGGCATCAGAGTGAACCCTGACAAGTGTGTATTAGGTGTTCCATCACTTACCTTCTTGGGGCACACTATTTCACCTTCAGGAGTTCTTCCCCTTCAGGATAAGGTTTCTGCCATTCGTCAGTTCCCTCTTCCTGAAACACAGCGTCAACTTCGACAATTTCTTGGCATGATAACCTTTTATCATCGTTTCATTCCTTCGGCTGCAGCTCTCCTGACACCTCTTACTTCTCTGCTGAAGGCCGGGAAAAAGAAGGGTCAATCTACCAAGGTCACTTGGTCGGATGCTGCTCGGCAGGCTTTATATGACGCAAAGTCTGCTCTGGATGAAGCTACTCTTCTTGTTTTTCCGCAGGAGTCTTCTCCTACTCGCTTCAGGTAGACGCTTCGATTTTGCCGTCGGGGTGTCATGCAGCAATACCAGATGAGATATGGGTGCCTCTTGCCTTTTCTAAAAACTCAACCCGCTGAGACACGGTACAGTGCCTTCAGTAGGGAACTTTTGGCCATGTATTTGGCTACCAAACACTTCCGCTATTTTCTCGAGGGACGTTCTTTTCACATTCTGACTGATCATAAGCCTATCATCTTCGCTATGCAGTATCGTAATGAACGTCATTCTCCTCGAGAAGCGCGCCATCTGGAATATGTCTCTCAGTTCACCACTGACATCCGGCATATCCACGGCATCGACAACCACACTGCTGATGCTCTCTCTCGACAGAGATAATGCAAGTTCTTCTCTATCCCCGGTTGATTTTGAGGGCATGGCGGCTGCACAGGAGTCAGAGGACATTCCTCTTCCTGATACTACTTCTCTTCATCTTCAATCTCTTCACCTGCCGGTATTGCTCGACCACTCGTCTGTGATACTTCTACAGGTTCTCCTCGACCATTGGTCCCTTCCTCCTTCAGGAAACAGGTCTTCCACTCACTGCATGACCTCGCCCATCCAGGGATTTCGGCCACACAGAAGCTGGTTGCTTCACGTTTTGTATGGCCGAACATGCAGAGTGACTCAAGACTTGGGCACGCGCTTGCCTCTCCTGCCAGAGGAAAAAGTTCACCGTCACACCAAGGCTCCCCTTGGTGAGTTTCTGCCTCCGGTGAGCGCTTTCAACATGTCCATGTTGATCTCGTCGGTCCTATTCCTCCCTCAGATGGTTGCTCTTACCTTCTCACCTGCGTCGACCGTTTCACTCGCTGGCCGGAGGCTATTCCTAACATACTGCAGAAAATTGCTAACCTTCTTAGCTCACTGGTCTCTCGCTATGGTGTGCCGGAGAATCACAACTGACCAGGTCGTCAGAGTCATTTCTATGGCGTGATGTCTCTTCTCGGCACTTCTCGCATTCGATTCTGCTCCATCTTGCTAAGGTATGGCGTATGGTGGAGCGCTTTTCATCGTCAGCTTAAGGCTTCTCTGGCTGCTCATCCTCGCTCGGAACATTGGACTGAGGCACTGCCTTTCGTACTCCTCGGGATTCGCTCTGCGATGAAAGAGACCTCCAGTACTTCGCCGAATTAGTTTACGGCTCCTCTTCGTCTTCAGGGAATTTTTGACCCTCGGTTTCTCCTACGTCTTCCGACCTTATCTCTCTCGGCCCGCCAATGTTCTGCTTCGTGGAAACTTCTGTACCACGATCACGCTCGCACCCACTTTCATTCCGAAAGACCTTACATGTACACATTTTTCGTACGCCTCGACGCTCATCGAGCTCCGCTGCAAGCTCGATATTTGGGGCCTAT
>SEYY01005422.1:2500-5000 GCA_009176605.1 Armadillidium nasatum
AGAGAGTAGAGCTGAGCGAGAACGGGCGCCAACTCGGAAGCACACTCCCTCAGTACGCGAGGAGGAATGCCATCCGAGTCCCTGGCCTTCCTGACGTTCATAGATTTCAAGATCTCATGCGTCCGATCATGAATAATCACAGGTAGAGACATGGGAAGCCTGAGAAGAGTAGGAGGAGGGATGTCAGAATTGTGCAGGGTGAAATTAGATGAAAAAAGGAGAATGAAGAGATTAGCCTTTTCAGAGGAAGTATAAGCTGCAGAACCATCAGAGCGAATAAGAGGAGGAAAGGCAGATTTACAGAAGGTATTTGAGATATTTTTGGCAAGAGTCCAGAAATTTGTATCAGTAGGAGAACCAGGGAGGTCAGCTCACTTCCTTTTAATGAAAGTACGCTATATATATATATATATATATATATATATATATATATATATATATATATACTATATATATATATATATATATATATATATATATATATATATATGATGCAATTCACTCCACTCATCCCTTGCCGTCTTGGTGATGAACCCAACAAAAATTATATTTTCGTAACTTCTTGCACTTTCCTCTTCTGGGTTCATTTGGTCGCCTTCTTATCTCTGTATCTTGTTCTGTCTTTCCAAGTATTCTGCAAGAACGGACCCTCCTTCAGAGTGGAGACGTTTCTGACACTTCGGTGCCACTAACTGGTATGACTTCCTGTTGCATTAACGAGGTCATTCTCTCAGGCATAGAGGAGTACATTCCATATTCTTCCCCTTCAACTAAACCTTACAAACCTTCGTTTGAATTCGCCGTAGGGTGGCATCCTCCTGAAATTACCATAGTTTTCAAATTCCTCGTGATCATGCATCTTATATCCCATCCCGCAACCGCGCAAAGTCTATTTGTCCGTCGTAAATGCATTAATCTTTATGGCTCCTCTTCAGCGCGCCCTTTCTTGTATTTTGAATGAAATGTTAAATCTAACTTCGATTTTTCTTTTTTCCCTTTTCTAGTATCTTCTGTCAGCACAACTGCAGTTTTGCCTTTCTCTAAAGCTTTTAACTCTTCTCTCAAACTTTGCCTCTAATTCAACTTTAGACGATTTTGGATCGATACCATTTTTTACAACCCCCTCCAAGTCACTTCTAAAGATAAAAATTAGTGTTATTTCTTCTCTCTCTGAACTTAAAACTAAGTAGGATTATGATCCTCAAGGTATCCCTCTTGTGGTTATCAAAATTTGTGCTTCTGAGGTTGCATCCTTACTTGGTAAACTATATCGTCTTTGTCTTTCGACTGCAATCTAACCTTTTTTGTGGAAACTTCTGCTCTTTCAACCTGTGCCGAAGAAAGGGAACCCCTCTCAACCTTCAAACTATCGTCTGTTTTTTTAACCTCCATTAAAGTTTTCGAATCTATCCTTAAACGTTGACTGTCGCAATGTTATAACCTTTTCTTCATCCCTGAGCTGGAGTTCGGGCTAGCTCCGAGTTCCATGTGACACACCACCGAGTCATGAA
Organism: Armadillidium nasatum; assembly: GCA_009176605.1. NCBI lineage: Eukaryota > Metazoa > Arthropoda > Malacostraca > Isopoda > Armadillidiidae > Armadillidium > Armadillidium nasatum. The sequence goes on from SEYY01005422.1 coordinate 4,012, forward strand.
ATTTTTTTAAAGAAAAAAAAACCATATTTTTCCATTTATCGAAAGAAAACAATGAAATTGATTAGAAAGAAACCGTAGATTTTTATTATTTTAACATTTTCTTTGTTGTATATAAAAAAAAATTTAAAAAAATCGAAAATTTTTTTGTCCGAAAAAAAGTGGCCACCTTGCCAGGCCAAGACTTGTTAACGTTTTCCACCTCACAGTACCGAAAAGATATCAACAATTCAATAAAAAACAAGGTATGTTTAATTTATTAAACAGAAAGACTTGGAAACATCTCAATTCTTCCAACTTATCTATGATTGCCATTATGGGTTTCGGTTTACTGGTGATCTTCTTTCCCTTCTCCCTGACCTTTGGTCCTTCGCTCTTCAGAATTCTTGTGAATCTTTTGCTGTAGCGCTGGATATATCCAAGGCATTCGATAGAGTCTGGCACAAAACTTTGATTTCCACACTTCATTTATTCTTAATCTATCCTTCTATCTGATTTCTTTTTTAGATCGTTCTAGAACAGTTGTTTTAGACGGCTATCGTTCTTCCTTTAAATCTATTAACAGTGGTATCCCTCTGGGATCTGTCCTATCCTAAATACTTATTCTACTTATCATTAATGACCTCGCTATTAGTTCCTCACAACTATAGCATCTTCTTCGAAAACACTCAACTCAAACCTTCATCGGTCCCAAATATTCTCTGTTTTTTTTTGTTTTTTTTTTCCTCAATCGTTTTTTTGGAAGAATCCCATTACTTCTCTCTCTAATCAAGCCTCTAAGAGGTTGGGTTTTCTAAGGAGCGTCATCCCAGTTGCTTCCTTTCTATAGGGGTGTTGTTCATACACCTGTATGAAGTACACCTTGAACATCTGAGGTGGTTCTATTCATACAACTTTCATTGAAAAGTGTAGCCTTGGGATTATCGTCTTAGAAACTCTGTCGCTATCAGAATTCTCTCCAGTCTCTTTCTGCCATACGAATTGTTGGGTCA
>SEYY01005422.1:10000-12500 GCA_009176605.1 Armadillidium nasatum
CCATCATCGGAAGCCACCAACTCCCAAGTGGTGATGGGGGAAGGAGTAGATAAGGGGCTATATTTGGAAGTTGCAACTACAAGCTTCTCCGAAGCAGTTTTTTATTTCACCTTTTTGAATTATTTCAATAGGTAAGAATTTTTAAATTTATAGGCACTCCAATATGAGAATGAGAAAACCAAAAAGGAAAGAACCAAAGGGCAACGGAGTAAAACGAAATTTCCTAACCCACCCTATCACCCCGCGGTTAAGCCTAGTGGGGGGTAATTTCATCGCTTCGGAAGGCGCTACTTCCCACCCCCCCTAATTATATATATTATATATATATATATATATATATATATATATATATATATATATATATATATATATATATATATATATATATATATATATATATATATATATAATAGTTATAAACCAACTCAAACAGTTGAATTTTGAAGCCCATAATACTTGCCTTCTTCCAAAAGAAACTCCACTATCTTTTTATGAACTTCTTTTAAATTATAATATAAAAAGATAGAATTTCTACTTGAGGCTTTACGGAAAAGGCAACAGAGATCAGATGGAATTATCTCTCATCGTTATCGCCTCTCAAGAACGTTTTTATCCCTCTCAATGTTTTCTCTAAAACCTATATTATATCGTTCTAGTAGTCTTTAAAGTTACTCGTGTCATATATATATATATATATATATATATATATATATATATATATATATATATATATATAATATATATATATATATATATATATATATATATATATATATATATTATATATATCTTATTCATGCTATCCAAAAAATTAATCAAACATTAGAAAACAATTAATGACTTTCAAAAGTTTATACATTTGCATTTAACAATTGCGGATGAGGATGCGGATATTGCAAAATCATGAACTGCGGGTGAGTGTGAGGATGATATATATTATCTCCTCCGGTTCGCAAAGGCCGGAGACCTACCAAATTCCACCGGAGTTGGGAAAAATCTATCCTGGTCGATGGTGGCCGACATGTCCGGATGCAAGGCGCTTGAAAGTATGCAAGTCAAAGGAAGTTGGGAAAATAGATGAAGGGAGAGTGTTCCAGACTTTACCAGTAGAGTATATGTAAGATTGAGCATAGCTGTTAAGTCTGGGATCAGAGAGTTGGACAGAGAAAGGATGAGACTCTGCTGAAAGGCGATTCGAACGAGCTCTTCCCAATGGAGGAGGTATGCAACGAGAGAGTTCAAATAGTTGTAATAGCGATAGTAAAGAGAGAGTGACGCAACAATTCGACGGGCAGAAAGAGATAGGAGAGAGTTAGTAAGAGCAGGAGAGTTGATGAGACGAAAAACCCTAGACTCCACCTTCTCAAGGATAGCTGTATGAGTGGAACCACCCCAGACGAGCGAAGCATACTCCATACAGAGACGGACAACACCCCTATACAGAGCAAGCAACTGGAGTGGCGAGAAATAATTCTGGAGGCGACTCAGAACACCCAACCTCTTAGAAGCGTGTTTAGAAAGAGAAGTAATGTGATCTTTCCAATATATATATATATATATATATATATATATATATATATATATATATATATATATATATATATATATATATATATATATATATATATATATATATATATGTATATATATATATATATATATATATATATATATATATATATATATATATATATATATATATATATATATATATATATATAGATATATATATATATATATATATATATATATATATATATATATATATATATATATATATATATATATATATATATATATCATGTAGGAACTAAGTTTTTTTTCCCCCTTCCACTGAGTACATAAGGAAAAAGGAAAACCTTTTTATTAATATAATAAAAGAGGAATTTATTCTGTGAACAAAAAATTTGTCAGGGAATGAAAATAATGATTTGTTCATCTCTTTCATTTAGGCAATATACGTGTGTAATATTCTTTTATCTCTTATCATTGTAATTGTAATTGTATATTGAACGTTATATATATATATATATATATATATATATATATATATATATATATATATATATATATATATATATATATATATATATATATATATATATATATATATATATATATATAATGTATACTTCAAGAAATTGTCAAGGGGGCGATTGGAAAACACTACGTTCTATCGGTTATGCTACCATTCCCTTTGGGGGAGGTAGGAGAATGAGGAGTACAACCCTCTAGGGTGAGGATAAACCCTTAAGAAAGGATCAGAGAAGAGGTTTTAAAAATGGGATGTTGTTGACTACGCCTCCACCTTCTAACTCCAAGAGAAAGAAGTTGGAGACTACTCCTTCTGAGTAAGAAAGATCATGGGCTTGCGATATTGAAGAAAATAGCCTCATGAAAGAGTTGGGCTGGAACATTACAATTGATCTGCAACGCATAAATATCGGCCTGACTTCCAAGAGGTCTGGGATTCGATTCACTGTTATTCTGTTAATTAAGT
>SEYY01005422.1:22500-35000 GCA_009176605.1 Armadillidium nasatum
TTTTTTTTTTCTTCTTCTTCTTCTTCTTCATTTGTAAGTTTTATTCTAAAAATTAATGTTTTCTTTTGCGAAAAGTTTTAATTAAGAATACTGCTTTTGCATATATAAATAAATAAATAAATAAATAAATAAATATAATTATTAAAAATATAATATATATATAAATATATATATATATATATATATATATATATATATATATATATATATATATATATATATATATATATATATATATATATATATATATATATATATAAATATAATATATATATATATATATATATATATATATATATATATATATATATATATATATATATATATATATATATATATATATATATATATATATATATATATATATATATATATATATATATATATATATATATATATATATATATATATATATATATATATATATATATATATATATCTTTGATATTTTTTTTTTTTTTTTTTTTATAACTTAACTAACGTATATTTAATTTATTGATTCACTTACTTTGTTTCTCCTTCTCTTTTCCAGATTATATATTGATAATGAGTCATGACAGACTCGAAACGTTTATATATATTAATAAAGTATCATTACGGTGATGTCTTTATCAACATTGTTGGCATTATGGTTCATTATATATATATATATATATATATATATATATATATATATATATATATATATATATATATATATATATATATATATATATATATATATATATATATATATATATATATATATATATATATATATATATATATAGTATATATATATATATATATATATATATATATATATATATATATATATATATATATATATATATATATATATATATATATATATATATATATATATATATATATATATATATATATATATATATATATATATATATATATATATATATATATATATATATATATATATATATATATATATATATATATATATATATATATATATATATATATATATATATATATATATATATATATATATATATATATATATATATATATATATATATATATATATATATATATATATATATATATATATATATATATATATATATATATATATATATATATATATATATATATATATATATATATATATATATATATATATATATATATATATATATATATATATATATATATATATATATATATATATATATATATATATATGCAAAACAACCAGAGATGTCTTACTTTCATGCAATTTCTACAATCTTCCATACAACTTTGATAATTTTGAATACTCAAAACTCAATACTTCTTTGGCTGTTAAAATTCTTGGGTTTTCTTTTTTGTGATTTATGTTATTGAGTTTACTTTATTTCTTTTATTAAATAAGTTCTAGGAAGTTGGATGTAAAGATACTTCTATCGAGCTGTTCCAGATTACCCAAGTTGCTTGCTCTCTATAGGTGCACTTTTGGCATGGTATAAGTAGTAAGGTACGCACTTTCAGCTGGTAAAGGTGCATATCGGTCTTTTCTGCAATTGCGCGCGACCTTGCTTTGTCAGGTACCTTCCTGACCTTCTTTTGTCTGTTCACGGACCCTTTCCCCAAATCTGACCAAATTCAGCCTGGTTGAACCTTTAAAATTGGTCAGGAAAGAGAGTGATGTGAACGTAGATTGCTACGAGCTCAGGTAACTTCCTGTCACCGATTTTGGGGGTTTCACTGGGCCACCCATGAGCCCTATCCCCCAACTTGTGTCCATTTTCGATGGATTGAACCTCCCAAAACGGTGTCACGAAAGAACGTGATATAGAACTGGTCGAGCTAGATTTGCATTTGCAAATCAAAGCCGATATGCACTTTTCCCATTGGAAGGTGCGTACCTTACACCTGGTATGAAACCTGTATAGTATATTCTGGGTGGTTTCATACATAAACTTTTATACTTTTATACTTTTATAATTCTTATATTATATCCAATAAAATGAACTGCTTTTCCGAAGTGTTTAGTCGAATGACTTATCTTTTGAAGAGATATCGTTGTAATCATCTATTCACACTGTATCATATTTTCCATTTCAAACTCCTTAGCTCCTGGCTAACTTCTACGTTCTGTCTTACATGTTCTACCTTGACATAGTATAGAACACATATTCCTTTTCTTTAAATCCACTTCATATGAGCTAATCACTTTTGAAAACCCGATAGAATATAATTGGATTCTCCTGCTGGTGAAATAAATGGGACTCTGACCTTTAATCACCAGAAGAGACTCAAAAAAGTGTATATATGAATTGCATATGTATATTTGTATGAGTAGGTAATTACATGCACAAATGAACACTTAGTATTTAAAGTGGTTTTATCTTTATTACACGCAATTAAAACTTTCAAGAGTTGTTTTCATTTAAATTCCGAGATTAAATTCTTATTTTAATAGGAATTTTATTCAAATTTCATATCAAATTTTTTGAGTACTTTTTATTTCCACAGAATTTATGAAGATTTTGAAGTAATGAATTTAATGTCATTAGTTTAATGTAATTAGAGTTAGAAATTATCTTTATTGCTATTAATTTTTGCTCATTATTGCTGCTATGATGCAAAGATACTGTGTCATATTGGAGTTAATATTGGAGTTCATATTGCATTCAAATTGCGAATATGTTAAGCAAATATCATAGATTATCATTATTTTTTTTCATTTTTTTTTCAGAATTGTGTTTATAATATCTGGCCATTTGTAATAAATATTTGTTCAGCTTTCAATAATTTTTCACTTTGGGAAAAATAATATTTCAAATTCTCAATATTTAAAATAAAATTATATGACGCATTTCGATTAAAATATAAAATAGTAATATAATAATAATAATAATATTAATAATGATAATAATGATAGTATTAATAATAATAGTATTAATAATAATGATAAATAATAATAATAATATGAGTAATAATAATATAAAATAGTAATGTAATAATAATAATAATAATAATAACAATAATAATAATAATAATAATAATAATAATAATAATAATAATAATAATAATAATAATAATAATAATAATAATAATAATAATAATAATAATAATAATAATTATAATTAGAATACTAATTATAATAATAATTAATAATAATAAGTGATAAGAAGAACAAAAATAACACCAATAATAATAATACTAATTATTATTAATAATAATAATAATAATAATAATAATAATAATAATAATAATAATAATAATAATAATAATAATAATAATAATAATTGTAAAATGTATATCAAATTAAATTTATTATTAATTTCCTTTTGGGTATTAAAAAAAATAAAATATTATTACAATTAGTTTAATAAAAAAAAATTATCACAAAAAATTTTTATAACAGATTTCTAAGAATAAATATGAAATGAATTTTTCAAACAATTTTAAATTATTTATTTTTTTATTTATTTATTTTTTTTTTTTATTTTTTTTTTGTAATTTTAATAATCATAACTTCTGTTTTTGTTCATAAATTTTACTGAAAAGTGTTCCCTAGAAAATATTTCAGAGAATTTTTATTAATTTCAATTCTTTTTATGGGATTTAATTAATATTTCCACGAATAATGAAGAACTCATCATAATATCCAATTTCATAATATATATATATATATATATATATATATATATATATATATATATATATATATATATATATATATATATATATATATATATATATATATATATATATATATATATATATATATATATATATATATTAAAATAATTATAAATATATATAATTATTATATATATATATATATATATATATATATATATATATATATATATATATATATATATATATATATATATATATATATATATATATATATATATATATATATATATATATATATATATATATTAGCCTCTACTTTACCCTTACTCTTTTTCCAAGAAACTTCGATTCATTTATCTTTTAGTTTTAAAAAGACCCATTTAATGCCTTTTAACCCAAACGCTTCATTTTTTTTCCTTTACAGGAAGAAATAATTCCGTTCATATAAAATTTTCGTGTCGTACTTAATGTATTAGGATTTCCAGAATGAAAGTGAGATCCCTGTTAGAGGGTTATTGAAGGAATATAGAGAGCTCTGAGGTTTTACTAGAGGATGACTTTTTTGCCTGGAAACCAGTTGTCATCTTCGGAAATTTTTATAAATGATATACTCTATGCAGATGCTGGAGCAGGTTGCTGTTGTAAGGTCGTAATATTGATTTGTTTAAAGGTCTCCAACCCTCAATAATTTCGAGGACAAAAACCCGGTAATCGGAGACAAAATTTTATGTAGATAATAGAATGAAGAATATGTATGTAAGTGAATCTCTTTCACTGTTTACATTGTTTTGTGGCGTAACTAATTTTGTTAAGAACGTGTAAGCCCGAAAACATGCCAAAACCTTTTCAAGAGCTTTTGATCATCAACATGGATCCTATCGCTACAGTTGACAACCTTTTTTTGAAAGAATTGTCGAATTACAGGCCTCATAAGTGCTGAAAAAATGTCCGAGACTCAGGGAATTGTTAATACCATTCTACATCAACTATTTGGAAAAAGCAAAGTTTGCATACAATGAGTTACAAGCATTTCCATGAAGACAGAAGATTTAGCAAATGGTTGATTACCTGGATCATTTGCTTCTTTACCACTCAGATGGAGAACAGTTCCTTTCCAATAATTCAGGCGGTAGAAAACATTTACGCCAACACTTCGAACCGGAAACAAAAGGAATGAGGATAGAATTGTGGAACTCTTCCTACAAAAGGAAGAAAAGACCATTTCCTCCATGAAGCTGGAAAAAGTCTGCTCACATGTTTCTTCGGCTAGAATTAAAATTACTTTCGGAGTTTATGAACGAAGGCTGTACGCTAAATGGAAAAACATAACGTGCTACGACATTACATAATCTTAAAAAGTACATCAAGGGTAGGAAACCAAGTTTGCTCTTAGATGTTGTTCTTGTGTTGCTGACAAGAACTGACAACAGTGTGCCTGGATTTACTATTGCTTCATCGCTGAGAAGTCTTAGATAATAAACTTATCGTTCGACTTGTTGTCCTTTGAAATTCTACATTTTCGACCCATGGAATGTTTCTCAAGGGTCACTTGCTTACTAACGATACTCTGTTGAATACTGATTCCGCAGTCACCCACGAGTGTCCTTCACATAGGATATCCACATTCTAGTGACAAGTTGAGACACTTGTTTGAATCTGTAAGGCGACTATGCGTTTCTGTCTCTAGCCCCATGAGTTAAAATTCACTCTTTTATTTTCACATATTAAAAAAAATAAACATTTTTAATAAAATTACGAGATCTCACTATCATTTCAGAAACTCATTAATTTGGTTGTCTTTCCTTAGGTGCTTTAATAATACATTAAAATCTTAATTTTTAATTAACGACATTCATCGTATTAATACTAAATTAAAGTACGTTTTTTAATATTAAAAATGTCATTGTAATGAATGAGACAACGTAATGGAAGAATAGGCAATGATGTTTTATGAAAGCATAAAGGAATAACATTACTGAATACATTTATAATAAAAAAGTACATTAATGCAAAGGTGTCACTTTCGTCTTCTAAATTTTTTATTAATTCAACAATCAACTGAATTCTAAATTAAAGTCTGAAAATATCCAATGACCAACACATTAATAAATTAAAATAGGAATTTAAGGAAAAGTATTATTATTATTATTATTATTATTATTATTATTATTATTATTATCATCATCATTATTATTATAATTATTATTATTATTATTATATTATTATTATTGTTATTATTATTATTATTATTATTATTACAATTATTACTATTATTAATATTATTATTATCATCTCATTATTATTATTATTATTAGTAGTAGTAGTAGTAGTAATAGTAGTAGTAATAGTAGTAGTAATATTCGTAGAAGTATATATTAAAATATGAAAGCAATTTAAGTCTTGCTGCATTTAAAAACATTATTTAAAAAACTAATTTTGCCGATTGAAATTTCAGCTTTTGTTTGATCTGAAGCAAGTCATTCTTAGTCAAATATTTGCTTCTCAAACAATAAGATTTAATACTCAATTGCACTGAAAGATTCCACATTAATATATATAAATGTATATATTTTTGTTTTTATTTAAAAATTTTAGCATTTTTCCTCTTTTTATAACATTAATTTGATTGGATAAATTTTTATTGCGGAAGCATTATGATTAAATTATATATATATATATATATATATATATATATATATATATATATATATATATATATATATATATATATATATATATATATAATATATATATATATATATATATATATATATATATATATATATATATATATATATATATATATATATATATATATATATATATATATATATATATATATATATATATATATATATAATATGTCTCTTATTTTTAATGTTTGAATTTTCTTCGCCCAACCACTTAATTTGGTTCTAATTTACGAAAAAAAACATCTGTGGAAATTTTAAGCTGAATAGGATAAAACGAAGGGGTGCCCCTGGGGCCTTCAAAGTCGGAAAATAAATATTTCATAGGAAAATATCACTTTTATTTGTTCATTTCTGAAATATTAATTATATGCAGAAATATATTGCACCAAAGTTGTAGATCTATTAAATTTAGACAATTGCACATATTATCATGTACCATTTTTCCTCATACAACTTATACTTTCAGAGAAAAATGTGAATGAAAATCGCTTATTTATACTAAAATGCTTGCCATTGAGGTGGACTCTTTTTCATTACATGGAATCTTGTTTCAGTAAACACTTATAACCTGAATCACATACTTTTTATTGTTGTTCTTTTTTCGTTAGTAATTTATTATAATCTTTCATAAGCTTGACCTCTCACAACTGAATCATTTACAACTTTCAATTTATTTTCTAATTTCAGACCTTTAAGAAACTTTTGTTGTTGTTACAATTGTTGTTCTTTTTCCGTAAGTAATTTATTAAAATCTTCTATAAGCTTGACACCTTTTACAGCCGAATCATTTACAACTTTCAATTTATTTTCTAATTTCAGACCTTTAAAAAACTTTCATTTTTATGTCACATCAATAGATCTGTTTTAATGAAGACATCTTTCATGTCAAAACTTTCAAAAATAATCTAATTTTGATGGAAACAGATTTTTTTATTTCGCTGTTAATAATTTCTGGGACTTTTTCAATTCCTAATTGCATTCGAACCATCTTTCCCATGAAGATCCTGTATAGCGATTCAGGGCATTTACCATTTTCGTTTTCGATCCACATGACAAATGTGGATCAAAGAAAGCTAGTGCAACCACTTCAGAGCTCAAATACCATAAATTGTTCTGTAGTTTTTATAAAGCAAAATGAGAGATGCCGTGATCGATAACTTGATATTCTAAAGTTTCGAAAGAACCCTGAAATCCAGATACTGTGCAAATTCAGAAAAAGGAGCAGAAAATCATGCTTCGACACACGCACTGACCAAAAAAATTACAAATATCACAGTTCATGATCTCCTTTTGTAGTGATAATACAAATTCACAATGAATATGAAAGATTGTCAAGTAATAAAAAGCTTTTGCCATCCACCTCTCATGAAAGATGGCTTTTGGAACACGGAAAGATATTCCACGAGAAGTTGCTTTTCCAAGGAAAGTATATCTAATAATATTTATGTATATATATTAATTATTCAAGCTTTCCTTGAATTTTTTGCTTCCAATCTCTTGTCGGATATTATGAACATTGATTCCACCAAAAATTTTAAAATCTTTTAAAGATTAATACAATCTTACCTGCAGTGTTACCTATCTTTCCCTCGGAAACAGTTATTAGAATTTCATATTTGTGGTGTCTAAAAGGTAAATGAAGAAGATCTTTTTCTAAAATATCCTATCAAACTACACGCACCTCTAGAACTACCAGTATTCATTAGGGTCATCTAGAAAACCATTGCTTTAATATATTTCTAGAGACTTCTGTTTTATTCTCGTGATGCTTCCATATTTTGTGGAAGAGAATGTTCTATCACAAAAGAAATATTATAATCAATTGACTTTCCACTAACTGATGATACAATGGAATCTGACTCTACTCTCCTGCTTGAGGATGATGACTACTTTTATTCTAAAGTTAGCTCCTTAAAAAAGGAGAGAGATTCAGTGAAACGACATGAAATAAAACAACATAAATGTGCAAAATAAATCAGTAATTAATTATTGGTTTTCTTATTGTGATTCGTTACTTACGTAGTTCACGTTCACCATCACTTTTTCATCAAGACTATGTCCACTCGTTCCGCAGTACATTCAAGTTCCTCTTATTCAATTCCGTACAAGAATCCCGGCAGTCCTTTTAGCGTTTGATTAGTCAAAAAACAGCTTATTTTCTTTCATAATAATCATGTCAAAAGCGTTTGCATGTGCAGTGTCAAATAGACATTCGAGTTTCCTTTAAAAATCATCTTCCGATGATTTATCAGCATGTTTTTGTATTTGTCTCAATTCTTTGTACAAAGCTTCTAATTGTGAGATGCAATTTCTCCTTTATTGTTTGGAAATTTGTGTTTTCCCCCCCTCCCTCCATCCTCAAAAAAAAGCCACTTCGTGCAAAGCTAGTCTGGCACTTTCACGTTAAGTTAACTTAACCACACGAAAATTGAATAATAATACAGTTAACACTTATTTATTTTATGGCAATATAATTCCACATATATCGTGTCAGTAATATCCTAGTAAATGTATTTTCTCCAGTAAACAAACAGACAGCATAGTTTCATGCAGATGTGCTGTTTTTCGTACGAATTCAGAGAGAAATAAATATCTGTCGAAAGATGCTGGAAGCTGTGCTTCCTTATTCTCTGACGACTATGACATCAGTCTGGGATTAGACTTTTTTACTTTTTTATTCTTTTTTATTACACTTGTTGGCAAGTTTAAGAATTGAATGAAATTTTTATTTTGCACGATAAACAAATATCAAATAATATTTTTTCTGATTTTATGATTTTATGGTCCCAGTGGCACTTTCTCCCTTGGTCAGATTGGCCTGTAATTTGCACAGATTATTTTTTCATAAAATAGAACTAAACAGTGAGGTACTGTAGAGTGAAAACAGTTTTCACCAAGAGTAAATAAGAGCCACCCTTTCATATATATATATATATATATATATATATATATATATATATATATATATATATATATATATATATATATATATATATATATATATATATATATATATATATATATATATATATATATATATATATATATATATATATAGTATATATATATATATATATGTATATATTATCAGATGTGGTTGATTTGGATTTTAGTGATAAAAGCTCAAATTCTTCTTTCCCTTGCTTGCCCAGAGCAATGTCGGTGCTCCTTGGACGAACGTGGTAGAAGGAAAGTTCAGTGTGAAGAAGGTGGGATGAGGGATCCTATTCCTGTCATCAAAATGTCTTCTGAAACAGAAGTATTAATAATTACCGCTCCTGAGTACCGTCCCAACACAATAACACTGGGTCCAATATTCAAGGGTCTTCGGAAATTAGAAGAGATACACATAACATGGTCAGGGGTACCAGCTCTTGGAGATCATTCCCTGTGGGGTCTTCGTCGTTTGCATGTTTTAAATCTAACGCATAATAATATAGAGTCCCTCAGAAGCACAAACTTCATAGGTGCAGATTCTATTCGCCATCTAGATCTCAGTCATAACAAAATTGAGTCTGTACCTTCTGCAGTATTCAGAAGTGTTCAGCACCTAAAAAGCTTAACATTATCATTTAATAGACTTCCTGATCTAGCTCCACGAATATTTTTTGGTCTCTCTCACTTAGAACATCTTGATCTATCATATAATCCTCTTGGAGATTTTCTTCCGGAGCGATTTAGTGACGTGCCTGACCTGAAGACCCTATCCTGTGCTGGTTGTGGTTTAAATGTGATCGGCACTTCGTTTTTGGAAAAGCTCCAAAAACTTCATTACCTTGATTTAAGAAGAAACAGGCTTACCCAAGTTCCTCATCAAATAAACATTCTTAAAAACCTAAATATATTGAAGCTTGATGGAAATCATATTTCTTTCATTGAAAGGAATATTTTATCAGAATCTTCTTTGAAGAAATTATATTTGTCTCATAACAGAATTATTAGAGTAGAAGAAGGAGCTTTTGCGAACACATCCTTGTCTCATTTGGATCTATCTTATAACCGTCTTCCACATTTAGAGCCTGGTGCCCTTGATGATGTCCTTGAGCAACTAACTGATCTTCGACTTTCAGGTAACTCATTATATATTGACGAGCTTCGGTCTATGTTACCAAAAGCCAAAAACCTTAGGCATCTTGGTTTAGGAGACATGGGTTTGACACTGTTACCAAGAGATTTGTTAAAACATTCCAGACATCTTCACCATTTCAATATCTCTGCAAATTATCTTCAAAGGATACCATTAGAAATTATTCGTTCAGCTCCTCACCTCCGTACTTTGGATTTATCAATGAATAGTTTTAGAGGAATGGAGCAATCCTTCATTCAGTACATTACAGATTCAAAAGATTTGAGAGTACTAAAGTTGGAAGGAAATCCATGGCACTGTGATCAGTGTCACGTTGGTGACATGCTTAGTTGGCTCCAAGCAGCTCCTGACCAAGAATCAGGATGTAGTGATTCGAGAGTATGGACTTGTTTAAAATGTGTTGGTCCCCAAGGATTTTCAGGAACGTCATTGGCTTTATTACCAAAAGGTGATTTGCCACCATGTACATTTACTACTCCAGTAAGGCCTACTGGTGTAGGTCCAACAATGTCTGGAGCTGTAATGGAAGCTCCAAATCGTATTCCTCATTATGATCGACCAAGACTTCCAAACGGACCTCTTACTCTTCAAGAACAAGAATGGTCCATAGAAAGACTGATTGAAGAGCAATTAATGTTAGTGGTTGTGATTACTTGCATTCTTATTCTATTTATTCTTATGTTAATCATTATTGGTGTCGTAGCATACAACCGGCATTCAGCATATTATTACACATACGAAAATGATCCTGAAAAAAGGAAAAAGCTTGTAATGTTAAGAGAAAACGGAAATAACAACAGCTCTCAAAAAGCTAAAAAAGATGCAACCATAGCAACGATAGATGAACTCACGAATATTGCGGGGTCACAAGAGATACTAGAATCAAAATCTGATGCCATATCTGAACTAGACTGTGAACTGAAAACTGAAGATTAAACAGAATCAATTATGCTTAATAAGTGAAAGTAAAAAAGATATTAGTGAGTAAATACAGATTTATTAATGAAATAATAAAAAAAATGAGTGTAGAAATGATTTCCATATATTTTGTGTTCCATTATATTATAAAACAAAAAGATATACATTTCCTTTCATTAAGTGCCTCACAGAAGAATGTAAATGTTTAGATAATAATAATAGGCCATTTTATTACAGTAGATGTTATATATCAAAAAATAATACAATCATTTATATATATATATATATATATATATATATATATATATATATATATATATATATATATATATATATATATATATATATATATATATATATATATATATATATATATATATATATATATATATATATATATATATATATATATATATATATATATATATATATATATATATATATATATATATATATATATATATATATATATATATATATATATATATATATATATATATATATAGTATATATATTATATGCTCCTATTGAGCGTAATCTTTATAATCTTTATATATATATATATATATATATATATATATATATATATATATATATATATATATATATATATATATATATATATATATATATATATATATATATATATATATATATATATATATATATATATATATATTGGTCCAGAAAATTGTGTTAAATCTATTTTTATTTTTTAGAGGATAGGATGGTTTTAAAATTCAGGAAAGGAAGTCTCAGTGCTAAATAAGGTTTTGCTATTTTTTGGAGGGAATTTTTTAGGTGCGATCTGAAGGCTCAGAGATAAATAAAATAAAAAAAATTCTTTCATTTGTGTTAAAAGAAATGCTAAAAGAAATAAATAAATAAATGAATAAATAAATAAAATAAAATATAAAGTAAAACAATGATAAAAATTTAAGAAAAGGGTAAAATAAAAATAATATTAAAAATAAATGGGGAATATTCTTTGTAATTTATGTTATATTTAATGCATGTAGCAGAATATGCTTTTTTTATGTATACTTTCTAATATGTGTGTCAAATGTGCACAAAATAGATAAAGGAATAAAAATTAAAATTTAAAATCCAATATGAAATTTAAATTTAATTTTTAATTTTACTTTTAAAGTAAATTTACGACAAAAGTATAAAACAATTATTTATTATTGACTTAGTTATAAATAAATAAA
>SEYY01005422.1:37500-40000 GCA_009176605.1 Armadillidium nasatum
AAGAAGAGTAAGATGTGTGAAATCACACCAGATTTGTAATGTAGATTCCATACAAGTTCGAGAAATTCCCAATACAGAAAATGCAACTAATTGATGAAAGAAAAAATTCCGAGGCTTCTTAGAACATCTTCGAAGCTCGTTTTGGAAAAAATAATAAGATCATTCGTTGAAAGATCAAGAGAAGAGGAAGTGAAATGTCAAGAATGTTTATAAGAAAAGTTTTTTTATTTATATATATATATATATATATATATATATATATATATATATATATATATATATATATATATATATATATATATATATATATATATATATATATATATATATATATATATATATATATATATATATATATATATATATATATATATATATATATATATATATATATATATATATATATATATATATATATATATATATATATATATATATATATATATATATATATATATATATATATATATATATATATATATATATATATATATATATATATATATATATATATATATATATATATATATATATATATATATATATATATATATATATATATATAGAAATTTAAATATTTTAAAAGATGTTATAATTAAGTGCCGTTTTACAATAACGTTCGAACATCTACGATTTTTCCATATATTCATGTTAATGATAGATTTGAAAACTTTGAGGTGATAAATAGGTAACTAAAAGCTAAAGGAAATATGACGATTGTTCGATGGTTGAGAAGGGTTCCCTTTCATGAGCACTTAATGAATGAGCGGAAGCTTCCATCAGGAGGTAAAGGTTGAAACTGAATGATAAAGGAAATACAGCTTTCCAAACTCAGGGATACGGAGTGGGAGTTACACGAACTGCTTAAGGTTATTCGAAGTAGAAATGAGGAAGGCAAGTCTATCAGTAGTATTATGAAAATTAAAATAAAATGACTATTAGTCATGAGCATTGAACTCCCTCAAAATATTATTTTATTTTCTTATTTTATTTATTTTTTTTTTTCTAAAAAAGTGCATTAGTAAGGAACTGATTATGGTGTGGTATCAGAGCACTCACTCATCTGAATTTCCTTTATGAATAAGAGATGAGATTAAGGAGAGGAGAAAGGTGATGTACAATAAAATTGAAATTAGAATAGAGCAGAAGATGCTACAGTAATATTTAAGAAAAAAGTGCACTAGGACAGGTCAGAATAGCGTTGGGGGCATAAAACTCATCCTCAGAGAATACCAATTCAAATCTAATGTAAAAGGGAGAGGCAAAATAGCCATTTGAAAACCAACCCATTCGACATCTCCGAGGCTAACCTTTACTGTTTACATAACAAATTTATCCATGGTGTGTTAAATAAGGTGTGGCTGCAGAATAAGCTTATAGAACGTTCTCTGGAAAGATCTATAACACAAGGAGAGATAAAGTGACACAAGAATGCAGTTTTAAATTATATCACCACATATGTCCAAGGATGGGAACCTCCGTCTTCAAAGACGTTTCAAAATCTTTCCCAATATATATATATATATATATATATATATATATATATATATATATATATATATATATATATATATATATATATATATATATATATATCGGTTAAGAATTTGTTATTGTAGGCAATACAAATCAAAAATAGAATATAAATGATACAATAAAAATACCATTTTTAATATTTTGAAAAAATGCTACCATTATGCATGTCTTCCAAATGAAAGAAAATATTAATAAATATATTAACAAAGTTAATAATAATAATAATAATAATAATAATAATAATAATAATAATAATAATAATAATAATAATAATAATAATAATAATAATAATAATAATAATAATAATAATAATAATAATAATAAATTTAAAGAAATAAAGTTATAAGTTAATTTCATTAAAAGATAGCTTACCTTATTCAGTTATATGAGAAATATGTAAATTGATAAAAATATTATCTAGTCAATTTATATATATATATATATATATATATATATATATATATATATATATATATATATTATATATATATATATATATATATATATATATATATATAATATATATATATATATATATATATATATATATATATATATATATATATATATATATATATATATATATATATATATATATATATATATATATATATATATATATATATATATATATATATATATATATATATATATATATATATATATATATATATATATATATATATATATATATATATATATATATATATATATATATATATATATATATATATATATATATATATATATATATATATATATATATATATATATATTACCTAACTCTTAAAGAGATGTGTACAAATCCTGATTTCTTCGGTTGCCAAGGCCTCTCAGACATATTGATGATGTCATATAGTTGTAAATTCTAATTTGATATTAAATAGAGGATCAATAGTGGAAAGTCTTGATTTAAAAGATGTCTGTAAAGATTGAAATGTATTTCTATTTTCGATTAATAAAG
>SEYY01005422.1:47500-60724 GCA_009176605.1 Armadillidium nasatum
TATATATATATATATATATATATATAAAAATAAATATATCCGCATCCGCATCCGCAACTGCGGATATCCGCATCCGCGGATATCCGCAATTGGATATCCGCAACCGCATCCGCATTTGCGGATAGTAAAAAAATAAAATGAGTGAAAAATATAGATTGCTTTGCACACCAAACTCAGATAGTAGTTAAAAATTCCATTGAGTCAAAAATGTGTATCCGATTTAATAACCAAATGTAGGTTAATTGCTACGCATTTCAATCACACCGTTGTAGCCCAAAATGAGCTGAAGAAAATACAAACAAGATTAAAGGTTCGTCCACTTTCTGTCATGCAAGATATTCAAACACGCTGGAATAGTAGTTTGCATATGCTGGAGAGGATGGGCGAAATTAATAAGGCCATTTGCCTTTATGCTTCAAGCAGCACAAAAATAAAGCCTCTAACAGCTGACGAAAATGACATTTTAAATAATTGTATTAATATCCTTAAGCCTTTTGAATAATTAACAAAGACTATAAGTTCAGCTGAATCATGTTTGTCAGATGTGATACCACTTGTTTCAACATTGAAAGTTGTGTTAACAAATGTTATTAAGTCTAATGGAGTTTCAAGGATGACTGAAACATTAATGAAGGAGATGAACGACAGATTTGAAAACCTGGAAA
The DNA here is from genome assembly GCA_009176605.1 of Armadillidium nasatum. Classification (NCBI taxonomy): domain Eukaryota; kingdom Metazoa; phylum Arthropoda; class Malacostraca; order Isopoda; family Armadillidiidae; genus Armadillidium; species Armadillidium nasatum. The sequence goes on from SEYY01005422.1 coordinate 48,166, forward strand.
ATGATGATGCTTATACAATTGCAACCTTTTTAGATCCTAGGTACAAAACAAAATTTTTTAAACCACTTGTTTCTCAGAATGTTAAAATCAAATTAGGATGCTTATGCGATGAGATGATAGAAACAGCTAAAATAACGCCTTTTTCAAGAAAAAGCAAAAGCTCTCAGATACAAAAGAAACAAAATCTGTTAGCTTAAGCATTGCTAAATCAACAAAAGATCTTCTAGCTTCCAGCAGAGATGAAGAATCACAGTCAGAAGTGTCAAAGGATACAATATAGATTATTGAAAATTATCTAAAACTCCCACGTTTGGAGGCAGATAAAGACCAACTGGTTTGGTGGAGAGATAATTGCAAAAGTTTCCCTTTTTTTGCTGAGCTGGCAAGGACTTATTTAGCATGTCCTTCAACTAGTGTTGCTAGTGAGCGTCTTTTCAGTGGAGCAGGCCTCATTTACGACGAAAAGCGAACCAAACTTTCACCTGAAAGAGCCCAAAAAGCTTTTATTTCTAAAAAATAACTTACTAATTATTAACTTCAAATGGAATATGTGAAACTGTGAAGTGTGAAGGTAATATTGAATTACTGGCTATATATATATATATATATATATATATATATATATATATATATATATATATATATATATATATATATATATATATATATATATATATATATATTAAGAGCACGCACTTGTCAGTAGTCTTGGAAAAAACATTCCACTGTGGTCATTGATCGGAAGTTTGGTTAAGGTTCCGATTCAAGATTTGAGTTTCTTGAGCAGGTAGATGATAGTTGTCGGCTTGCTAGGCCGATATATATAATATATTATATATATATATATATATATATATATATATATATATATATATATATATATATATATATATATATATATATATATATATATATATATATATATATATATATATATATATATATATATATATATATATATATATATATATATATATATATATATATATATATATATATATATATATATATATATATATATATATATATATATATATATATATATATATATATATATATATATATATATATATATATATATATATATATATATATATATATATATATATATATATATATATATATATATATATATATATATATATATATATATATATATATATATATATATATATATATATATATATATATATATATATATATATATATATATATATATATATATATATATATATATATATATATATATATATATATATATATATATATATATATATATATATATATATATATATATATATATATATATAATAATAATAATAATAATAATAATAATAATAATAATAATAATAACAATAATAATAATAAAAATAATAAGATGTGCATACAAATAGGTACGAACGAAAGATCAGAAGTTAAAGCTTTTAGGGGAAAATTTTCAAGAAGGGGAAATGAATAGTGAAATAGATGATATTAATTTCATCTTGGAACATTTAATTAAATTGTGTTTTCTTATCATTTAATTGAAATGGGACTCCTTGTTTGATTGTATTGAATTCTTGAGAGCTGTTATTTCATCCATGTATGTTCTCAAAGAGGTATCAATGTATAAACTTTGTAGTTCATAATTGAAATATTATTTTCTTTAATTGCGTGTTTTCAATCAAAGCTCGACGAGTCATTAGTTGAACTAATCAAATTACAATTTTGGAATAAATGAAGCTTAATTTACAAGGTAATTGTTTTCGCCTGAAATGAATACTTGGTTAATTTTCACTGATGGTCCCGAAGAACACTTGAAGGGAAATGGAAAATTAGTATAGAGAGAATATTACAATATGGAAGGTAAGAAATATTAAAAAAAAAAAAAAAAAAAAAAAAAAAATAAAAAAAAAAAAAATTGAAAAAAAAAAAAAAAAAAAAAAAAAAAAAAAAAAAAAAAAAAAAAAAAAAAAATATATATATATATATATATATATATATATATATATATATATATATATATATATATATATATATATATATATATATATATATATATATATATATATATATATATATATATATATATTATTATATATTATATATATATATATATATATATAGTATATATATATATATATATATAATATATATATATATATATATATATATATATATATATATATATATATATATATATATATATATATATATATATATATATATATATATATAGTAGCGAAAATGAAAAATATATAAATAGCCTGCAGGAAAAAATTCCAAAGAATATCCGATTAAAATAATAAATTTATTAACATCCAAAGTTTCTTAAATTCTCTTTAAAAAGAGAACAAATATTAATTCGAACACTAGATGCTTCGGAAATTCCCAGGAATACGAAGGAAAAGCTCCTTGTAGAAGGCAGTGCAGCTTCCCTTCAGCAAGCCTCTCGCCACCAGATAGAACTAAATATAAAAATGGAGGAATATTTTAGTTAATATGAAAATTTGTGCTTAGGTGTAAAATTTAAAAATATAAATTATCAGACTTCGCACAAAATGTGAACAATTTAAAATATATATATGTACGAAGAATGAAATATGGAAATTTTTTATACACCCAAGCAAATATAAATTTATAAGTTCTATCCTTTTATTTTATTTGGGATTGAGGTGCGAGGATAATAATATTAAATATTATAATTGAGAAAACATTTAACTCACAAGCACTGTTTATGAGAGAAACGTACCTTTATTCTCAAAACAATCCTTTGTTGGTCAAGATGAAAAAGTTGCTGGAGTTATATGACTATGCTCATCTTCATCCCGACAGCTCGCAGAAGGGTGGCAAAAACGATCTTCTAGATGTTCATGAAGATCTATCTAAAATTCTCTAAAAGTAGATTATACACATATTCACAAAATATATATATCTCAGAAAATGGAGAGACTTTTCTTTCGACTGTTGTAGTCTTTTGACTCTTTCGACTGTTACGACTCGAGTGATTTGAATGACACTAAAGACTGTAGTGTCTCGACTCAGTTCAATGACTTAATGTGACTTAATCAAATTATGATTCTCTCTAGTTGAACCAATTTAAATGACTGACTTTGTAGAATCAAATTTATGCGACTAACTGTAGTTGAACCAATTTATGACTGAGGATTTATGACTGTGTGTCAATATATATCTAATCACTGTTGTCTGACGAATTTAAGACTGCTCTTTCAATATATATCTGAATCACTGGCTGATCATAATGAAATTGAATAGATTTTAATATTGTAAAATGCTTGGTTGGTTGGTTTCTCAACATTTTAAGAGCTTGTACGTTAAAAATACCAAGCACCAAAAAATCTGTACATAATTTACAAATTTACCTTTTCTATTTATTTTGAAAAGGTAAAATTCTCAACACTGGGAGGAGGGAATTAAATTTTCCTTTAAGGAAAATTTAATAAAATTGTTAAATTTACCTAATAAATTTAACGGTTCAAATCTCCTATTAACCTATCTAAAGTCTCATGAATTTCAATTAAATTTTCCCTACGTACGTTTTTCTAGTTTGGAATAATATTCCTTTACCTTTGCAACGTGATCTTCATCCCAAAATTCATCGAGAGATGAATGAATAAGGGTTACTAACATAGGAAAAACCATGTAGACTTCGTCAGATCTTTTCATGAACATTAATTTTAGACTAGAAATATGTTTGTAAATATTTACCCTATGAAAACTAGAAGACTTCACAAAAGGATACAAAGAATCCTCACTGACTACCACATCATCCACTTCAACATTAGACTGCGAAGAATTTACGGAAAGTGATTTCAAATTTGAAATTAGAGTCTCCGTCCCTGCAAAATCTTTCTCATCTTCACAAGATGTATTAGAATTTTCTTTTAATATTTCATTATTGTTCATTTGGAGATTTTCATCTACCGTCTTATTTACAAAATTACCGGAGTTTGCCTCAAATCTTGAGAAGTCATCCCCTAAGTTTTTGTGCATAACTGTAATAAACTCTGTGCAATTAGTAACTTCACTTTGAACTGGAAAACTTGGACAAAAATTTGAATGAACATTCGTTGTGACTTCAAAATCCTGAAAAGATTTTTCTAAATTTTTCTCCTTTTCGACAAGTTCACTCAAAGGAGCTTCATGAGAGTTTAAACTATGCTGTGATTCAGATGCATTAATCTCTTCCAATTTTAAACTACATTTTAAATATGAAATTGATTCAATAATTTTATCTTCGTAAAAATTACACTCGTCTAACTCATTTTCAAATAATGTTTTGTTATTTTCTTTAGTTTCATCCCAAATTAGGGACTGAATTCGGGAATTTAAATCTTCTAAATATCCCGATAAGGAATTTAATTTTCCTTAGTAAAAGTTGCTTTTGAGATGGTGAATAATTGTCTAGGCATCTTTTAATGTCAATATTAAGTTGAATTATTTTAGTACGATAATGTTTCCTTCTAAAGGAATGAAGACTCAATGACATTTTAAATTTATAAGTAATTAGATTTCTCAAAAATCGTGCATGATATAAAAATTTAAAGTAGCTCAAAGATGTAAAATTTAAGTTCAAAAATGTTGAAATTTTTGAAAATAATGAAACTAAATTTAAATGAAAGCCTAAGGCTTAAAATTTTATAAATGAAATATAATTTCGAAATACACAAAAAAAATGTTTCCAGAAATTCCCTGAATTTAAAAAATTAGGAAATTTCAAAATATAAGTTATAAAGCTTAATAGCTCAATTTATTTAATTTATATAATAACTAAAATAGTTATTAAAATCTGTACACAAAATATCAAATTAATAAAGAGATTAATTTAGTAAGCAAATTGCCAAATATGAATAATTTGAGATTCTATGTAATAGATCGAAGTACCAAAAAATTTAAGAATTTTAGTAATTTCAAATGAAAAATTTCAATTTGAAGCAAAGTTCGAATATTTAAATATAAGAGTTCCACAATGCAGATATAAATCTTTGAACTTAAAGTTCCAGAAAAAATATGAATTTAAATATTGCAAGAAAAAATTTTCACCTCTACTAAATTTTTAGTAAGAGAACTTTTAAATATAAATATAGAAAAGCTTACCGCTTAAACTTTTGAAAGCCCACCAACTGCAAGCGAAGGGAAGAAGACTGCACAGATTTAACTTAATTGACCAATGCACCTCGAGTCCCGCCAGGGGTTCCATGTAGCGAAAAATAAATAAATAGCCTGCAGGAAAAAATTCCAAAGAATATCCGATTAAAATAATAAATTTATTAACATCCAAAGTTTCTTAAATTCTCTTTAAAAAGAGAACAAATATTAATTCGAACACTAGATGCTTCGGAAATTCCCAGGAATACGAAGGAAAAGCTCCTTGTAGAAGGCAGTGCAGCTTCCCTTCAGCAAGCCTCTCGCCACCAGATAGAACTAAATATAAAAATGGAGGAATATTTTAGTTAATATGAAAATTTGTGCTTAGGTGTAAAATTTAAAAATATAAATTATCAGACTTCGCACAAAATGTGAACAATTTAAAATATATATATGTACGAAGAATGAAATATGGAAATTTTTTATACACCAAAGCAAATATAAATTTATAAGTTCTATCCTTTTATTTTATTTGGGATTGAGGTGCTAGGATAATAATATTAAATATTATAATTGAGAAAACATTTAACTCACAAGCACTGTTTATGAGAGAAACGTACCTTTATTCTCAAAACAATCCTTTGTTGGTCAAGATGAAAAGTTGCTGGAGTTATATGACTATGCTCATCTTCATCCCGACAGCTCGCAGAAGGGTGGCAAAAACGATCTTCTAGATGTTCATGAAGATCTATCTAAAATTCTCTAAAAGTAGATTATACACATATTCACAAAATATATATCTCAGAAAATGGAGAGACTTTTCTTTCGACTGTTGTAGTCTTTTGACTCTTTCGACTGTTACGACTCGAGTGATTTGAATGACACTAAAGACTGTAGTGTCTCGACTCAGTTCAATGACTTAATGTGACTAATCAAATTATGATTCTCTCTAGTTGAACCAATTTAAATGACTGAGGATTTATGACTGTCTGTGTCAATATATATCTAATCACTGATGACTGTAGTCTAATCCAATATATGACTGAGGATTTATCACTGGCTTTGTCAATATATGTCCAATCACTGGCTGATCATAATGAAATTGAATAGATTTTAATATTGTAAAATGCTTGGTTGGTTGGTTTCTCAACATTTTAAGAGCTTGTACGTTAAAAATCCCAAGCATCCAAAAATTTGTACATAATTTACAAATTTACCTTTTCTATTTATTTTGAAAAGGTAAAATTCTCAACGCATAGTGATGTATACGCATTCACATCTACACTTTCGGAAATTCAGCATCCACTTTCACACTTTCGAAAATTCAACATTCACATCCACAAATAAGAAAATATGACATCTGATCCATCACTAATATATATATTATTATTATAGTGCAAGCTCCAAGAAACAAAAATGAGAAAAGTAAATAACAAAGACTTACGATATTTTTGTTGTTGTTGCTTTGAATCTTTTAGAGAACCAGGGACAAGCAATGGTCTGGATGAAAAGAAGTCAAGAAAGGCATGGGGGGAATGAGGCATACTTCTCTATTGGGATGAATGGATGTGTTCTTAAGGAAAAAGATGTGCAAAAAATTATGATTTATTTACCAGACATAATATCTAAACATTAAGGATGGCTATTTCACTCTTACTCTATTCTTTAATCCTAATATCTTAACCACTTTCACACAATTTAAAGTTATATTAATATTCACACAAAAATTCAAATTATTTAGCAACAAGATAAGCTAATTCATATAATGTGTGAAAGAATATATATATATATATATATATATATATATATATATATATATATATATATATATATATATATATATATATATATATATATATATATATATGAATTAAAATAATTAATAATAATAATAACAATAAACAGTATAATAATTTTCTTTTATAAACCCACCTTCACCATCTTGTTAATTGGTTAGTAAACACTCATTTGGATAGGTGGCAATTACTCCATAGCTCTTTCCCTGTTAAGATAGTTAACATTAATCATGGAGACCTAGCATATTCATAATAACATATATTACATTTTTCATTTCTCATTTATACTCCAAGTAAATTTATTTAAGCTTATCCTGGGAAGGCGTTTTTCAGTGATTATGATGTAGATGATGTCCTGCCAAAAAATGTAATTAAGTCTTATCAATCTTTGGAGCAAGATCTTTTTAGTCTTGGCTTAATTTGAAGTAAGATCTTGTTAGTCTTGGTTTGATTTGGAGTAAGATCTTTTTAGTCTTGGCCTGGCTTTCGGAGTTAGATCTTTTTAATCTTGACTTTTTTTTGTTATGGTTTGTTGATCCTTGTTTATTTGTTTCCACTTTAATGATATTTGGATTTACAGGAAAAATTTCCTCTCATTATTATTATTCTATTATTTCTAATCAATTTCTCTTCCAATACTTGAGCTGTACTTTTTTAAGCATATAAATCATAAATACTATTAAATTCTTATAATATACTTCTCTGAAATGAGTTAAAATCACATTATTCATCCCCACTCAATGATGGCAAAACAACTGAGGGTAATGTATGTCATTATCCATTCTTTCCATTGTATGCTTTCAACTTAAAAATTTCTCTTTGAATAAATTAAAAATCTATTTGATTCTTTGATTCTTAATCTTAATATTACTCTTCATGGAACTGATGAGTTCCATTCATGATTCAAAAATAAATGTTCTTTCAAAAAATACTATTGCTCATTTCAGTTAGAGTTTAATTTATAATTATAGAATCCAAGTGGAACAGTTTTTTCATTTTCAGTCGAAACTACAACACCAGCCAAGGCAGTCTGACTGGCATCTTTGAAAATAGATATTTTGGTACTATTAGATGGAAAACCCAAAGGCGTAGCATTTTTCAGAGTCCGTTTAGCTAGATTGAATGCTTTTTCAGCCTCAGGATTCAATTTTACTCTACGTTGTGAGTATGGTGCACCTTTTAGAAATGCAAGAAGAGGAGAAATTGTATTAGAAATGCCAGGAAGTGAAGATTGGAAATAATTTATACTTCCTAGAAAAGAATGTAGATCTTTTATTGTCAGGTTTTGGAATGTTTAATATAGAAAGACTTTTATCTTTATTAGGCAATATAAAACTTTCTGACTCATTAAAACCTAGATATATAACCTTTGGTTGGCCAATTTGGCACTTATCAGCACTTAGTTTTAAATTAAAATAATTTAGGCTATTAAATACCATTTCCAAGACTTTTAGATTCTCTTCATGAGTTATAGTAGCAGTTAGAATGTTATCAATATAGATGAAAGTGTTAGGAATACAAGAAAGAATTAAAGAGATATATTTAGTGAAAGTTGTGGGACTAGAATGAAAACCTTCAACTATACTGTTATAAGAAAAAACTACCATATGGAGTATTAATTGTTAAGAACTTTCTACAATCTGGATGAACTTTCAAATTATAGAAAGCTTTCTTGAGATCAAGGACAAAAAACACTTCAGCATCAGAGAGTATATTAGAAAAATCCCCTAAATTTGGGAGACTTAAATTGTCACAAACTGCTCTTTTGTTAAGAAGCCTCAGGACTGCTACAATGCAGACTCCACCTGAAGGTTTTGGCAGAACCGAAATTGGAAAACCCCATGGGGAATTGAAGGAGACAAGACTCCCAGCATTAACTAACCTGCCTATCTCTACTTTAGCTTTGTCATATAGACATGTAGAGATTCTTTAGCTTTTTATATTTATTGGGGGTCTTCTTACATTAAATTTATAGTGGAGTAACTTTTCAGGCATCATACTCCTTGGGTGTTAGGGGAAATTTTAAAACTTTTATTATATAATCACTCTCATCATTAATATTTATATCATCACTTCTATATTTACCATTATTTTTAAATTTATTAACATTATTATACCTATAATAAGAATTGTTTATATTGCTACCCCCAACATTAATTTTACCGATTAAAAATTTTCTCATTTACCATTGTACTACCATTATTGCACATTCTATGCTATCATTTAAATATATATCAGTAAATAATACCTTAAAATTAAATAATAGATTATAGTAAAGAAGAGGCACTGAAGGTAATTTGGGAGAGAGAGAGAGTAGCATTCACAAAATGATCAATTCGTTTTGTGGCCACTGATTCACATAATTTCCTACAATTACATCACAGGAGCTACCAGTCTGTGTATCAATAAACCTATGATTACCAAAGTCTAATAAAAATTATACTTTTGAAAGAATCTATATCTAAAATGTTACAAATTGCATCACAAATTAAAAAAATATGCTCATAATCACTATGTAAGAAAAAAATTTACAGTTTTTTTTTTAATATTATAGTGTTTATTTGGCTTTCATTAGCAACAGTAAGAAAGCCAATAGGTTCTTTCTTATCCTCCGCAGGAGCCTTAAATAATGATACCATGCTCCCTGAATCGATTATATATAATTCTTTAGAGTTACCATTGAAAATACGGGTAGAGATTGTTTAATTTTAAATCTTCTTTAGCAATATTTAACACATTCATAATTTTTGGAATCAATGTACCATTGTAAAAATTTTCATTTTCAACTGGCATCGCAGTATATTTGCTAAGAGCTGATGGCTCTTGCTCTGAGACTGGCTTTTCACAATGTTGATAATGCAGATTTTTATCTTTAAAACTATTATACTTAGGACAATGCTCAAGTTCACTAAACTGAGATACTCTTTTTGCTTAAAACAGATGGTTTTAAATTAGTAGTAGCAATCGCATTCCCATGAAGTTGAGCATTATTGTTATACTTTTTATTTTTTGCAATTGTATTAACATCATTCATAAGGGGTAGCTTTTATTTTCTTCCTTTCTTAATTTTTCATATATAATATATGAACTTTTATCACTAACTATTTTACACTGTACATATTATTAAATTGCACTTTTAATTTTCTTTTTGAGGGGCTCACTTTGGCCCCTATGATTCGTTTCCCGGAGTGGTTAAAGGAGATGGTCTGGAAGTCTAAAGTTGGATTGGCAATGGTGCCTATCGACAGCTACCTCTTTGGCACCTTGTAGCTTTTTCTCAAAATTTGTAATGGTAATAGCATAGCACACCTTCTGGTCTAAATCTGGAAGGTTACCTGCCTCTGTCTGAGTGGCCTCTTGTCTGACCATTTTCAAGTCGCATAACCCTCATATCCAGCTTATGTACATGTGTTGATAGCTCTTCTACTTTTTAAAATAGCTCTGCAATATAACTGGATATTTTAGCAAATTCACGAATGAAGAAAGTATTGGCTGGTAGTGGTGTGGGTTCTCTTGATGTTCTTGTAGGGAAAGTACTTATGGCATTGACTGAATCATTGCGGTAATGATCCAATGCAATTCTGCCGCGGCGACTCTTTTATTTGTTAGCAGCTTTGGCCATTTTATAAATTTAAAAATCTCAAGTTAATACTTCTAACACAGGTGCAATGTCTTATATATATATATATATATATATATATATATATATATATATATATATATATATATATATATATATATATATATATATATATATATATATAACCTCAGGCAACTGTATTGAAATGAAACACGACCCCTCAAACTTATATCAGGTGATATTAAAGCCGAGCGTGATTGGTCCATTTGAAAGGAATGAGAGCCAAAGGAGGAAGGCAGAAGAGAGAGTTAGTGACGCCAGATTAGTGTGCCTAGAAACATGTACTGAGAGCATCGCTCTAAGAGAAAGAAAATAAGGCTTAATATAAAGGGAATGAAGTGGGTTTGCAGTGCTTTAAATTCAATACTTAATAAGTGAAACTCTATAAGCTGTACAGTTTATGATTATTAACCTTGCCTAAGTCCTGTGGTAGAGTAAATAGAATATTGAAAAAGGTGATGAAAATTTGATAGTGCTGTACTATTAGGCTTAAGAAATAAACATAATAAGTGAACAAAGCTATCTTTAACCCTATACTTCTTAATATACCGTGCAATTGCAAGTCATTGCAAATTTTGGCGACCCCAATTGAGTGACGAATTGCTATATTTCAACATTGCAATTAAATTGTCAGTGATTTTTAAGCCACATAAAAGCAAAAAGAAAGTGGAGATTAAACAAAGAGACACTTCAGGAAATAGAGAGAATTGGAATATCAGGGAAGGTCAAGAGAAAGCAGCTACAAAATGCGACGCATTAGAAAAACCCCCCCAAAAGCAAGGTCCACTAGGGGAAAGGAGAAGAAAAATCTACCCAAGAACTCAGACGCAACCAACAGAGAGGAACTTTCATCACCAACGCCAACCGACAATGATTCTTTTAGAGAGAGGGAGGAGAATTCTCCCCCCCAAGCTACAACGTCAAGACACAGAAACAGAAGAGAATCCCCCAACTCCCCCATTACACCCCCACGAAGGAAGACCACCCAGCAACGACCGTTATATGCGAGCGACTTACCGCGATTTGATGAATCAGATGCCATCAACTGGATAAATACAATAAACAATATATTTAAATTATATTCCGTGAACGACCCTAAAGAGAAAGTTAAATTATTATCTACAATATTACCCACGACTCTAATTGCTAAACTAACATTCCCCTTGAGCAGCAACTGTTACAGGGAATTGCTACAGGACATAGAAGCTACATTTGCGCCTTGTCTCCGAGAGAGTGTAAGGTCAGTTTTTAAACATGGGTTAAAACAAGACGAAAGACCCTCTGAATATTTGGAAAGAGTTAAAAATGCATTAGGAAATTCAAACTATTCATTGCTTGTGAACAACGACGCTAAATTCCTGAGAGAACTATTCTTAACAGAAATGCCAATCCCAATTCAAATTTCGTTGCAAACTATGGTAGAGAGTGCCTCAATCGAAGAAATTGTGAGAATCGCCGACAATATGTTTAGAATGTTTTCAACTCTCGAAGGGACTCAAAACCCATTCCCCCACGGGAACAAAGGATGGGGGCAAGCCTTCTCCTTGAGAGGAGGCACGATGCGCGAGACTGCCAAATCTAATCAACGAGAAGAAGAGAAAGAAAGTGACTGTTTAAGAGAATTAATAAAGAGTCATTCTGAGATTTTAAAACAAATTAAGGATCTTTCAAGTAACGTGAATTTCATAGCAGAAAAATTATATAGCGATCGCTATGAAAGGGAAAACCCGAGATACCACGGGGAATCTACAAGACGTGGCAGAAGCGCAAGCGTAAGAAGGAATACCAACGCTGGAAGAAATCATACAGTCTACCAAAGAGACCGAGATCTTTGTGTGCACCACCAACAATTCGGACATAAAAGTTTTAAATGTGAATTCGGACCGTGTGCTATGGCACCTCTTTTAAAGAACGAAAATAAACCAATGAGAACGACTACCTACGCCTCTAGATCTGACAACGCGGGAAACGAGTGAACACGGCACCTGAGAAACTAAAACGTAAAAAGGAGCAGATGGTAAGATTTTCAGGTGTC